>JAHBCN010002726.1:82500-85988 GCA_019359885.1 Listronotus oregonensis
CTCGGACGCTGGCACGCATCACGTGTATACCTTTCCAACGACGCGGCTATGCGCATGATACTGTCAGTGCCGTGGTACTTTTACTATTGGGTGATCGAACGAAGTGTTAGAATTTTTATCCCTCTATAAAGTCGAGTCGATTATTTGGCACCACGGAAATCATACCAAAAAATAGGAATTTTTTCTTGGCGTAAATGTTTCAACATGTTCGTGGCAGTGTACCTACAAATAATTAAAAGAAAACTATATTATTTATTGAAAAAATGTTAAAATTACACATTATTAAAAAGTTTTTTTATGACTATCAGACCAAGCCCGAAAACAATTTAATGTACTTACGTTTCTCGTTTTTGGGGAAAAAAAACTCTCTACCATTTTTTGTTTTCGTTTTATTTAACTTTGCCATCCTGAAATTTCCCCCAACATAAAATAATATCTGGGAGCAAAGATACGCGTGCGCTCCATTCACTTTTTCAAAAACCAAATTATTTAATTTTTTATCCCCCAACACTGCCGGCGTAAAAAAAAATGCAACTGCTGCGTGTTCGGGGGCTGAAACCCGATCCTACATGGCCGTGGGAAGGCTCGACCACTTTTTGACGCGCCAGCCTTGACTTTTAATCTAACCCAGGATTGCCATTCCACGAGCCGTTGGACCCCAGATACTATTACTGGGGGAAATAAACCCCGCGCATGAGATAAGCCTATCTCTCTGAAAAGCCGACGTCACTCGATGACAAATTTCCCCAGAAACAGCGAGTTTTAAAGGGGCATTCCGATTTCTGTTTAGATGTTAGATGGATTAATAATGCCAAAAACAATAAACGTTAAAAAAGGTTTTAAAAACCCTGCTTTCCCAACCGACCCCAGAATTTTTTTCATCAGTACGTCATGCGCAACGTCTGGGGGTTAAATCCCCAAAAATGGGTTTATTTCTAGTAATAGTATCATGGTTGGACCCCCGGTTCGAGGGAAAATGTAACGTCTCAGTATGATTGAGAGTCACCCCCTCGCTGTGTTAGTTTCAAACTAATTTTTTGAACTTTTATAATAAAATATTTGCCCCAACAACTCGGTGTGTGTGTGATGCTCGTTTCCCCTAGCAGACATCGTTCTGGGAAAAAAACAGGTCCTTTTGAGTTGCCTCGGCTGTAATGGCCACTTGACAAAACACGTTTAATTCTTTCAACATCTATGTTTTTGTATTTTTCTGTTTTTAAGTTTGTCTGCAAATAAGCTTTGTTAGTGATTATGGATCGTTAGAGAAAAATGCAGCAGGTATTTTTAAAATTTAAAATTTTTTATACTTTCCATTTTTTTCCTTTTAAAATCATATTCCCCAAGTCATCTTATAATTTTTGTTTTTTTAAGCATGTGGGGCATGTCATTGAAAAAACAGCCGAGATTTTTTTCCCCGCAAAAAAGAAAACCCCGTTTTATGGTGAGTTTTGTTAAAACAAAAATTTAAAAAACCTATTTTGATCATAAAAATTGGGTTTTTTGGCCGGTGTTCTAAACTTTTTTTTTTAAACAGGGTTGCTCAGTTTTCCCTTTTTCCCCTTTTTTTTCCCTTTTTTAGGTTTGGGGTTCGAAAACCCGCACGAAAAAACAAGCCCTTTTCCTAAGGCATCGGCCCCCTTTCCTACAAATACAGTTAACGCCAGGTTGTACCTTTTCCTTTTTCAAATAAGTAAACACGCCATATCTTTTATTATTAAATTTTATTAAAAATAAAAAATAAAATTTCAAATATTTTTTACATGTAATTAAATATTTATTTTTTTTCCTTTTTTAAGGATAATTTTTTTTTTTTTATTAAATTATTATTATTTAAATAATGCATATTAATTGAAAAATTTTAAAAAACCATTGCTGGATTGGCGGTTAATGTTTTAATTTTATAAGGGGGGTTTTTTTGCGTTATAAATTTAAAAAATTGATCAGGTATAAATATTGGGCGTTTTTTTTGAAAAATAAAGTTACGTTAGTTATTTAAAATAATGCGTGGAAAGGTTAGTAAATGGTTTATTAAAAACATATTTTTTTTTTAATGAGTGTTATCGACAAGTAAGTTTTAATTCCTAAGGGTACAAAATTGCATTTATTAAAACTGGTTTAGGTTGTAATATAGTGTGGTAAACAATAAAAGTTTGTTTATAGTAACTGACTGTTTATGAATTAACTACCTATCTTTGATATTTTTATTTTGGGTTATATATCTGATAATAACACCTTATTTTTTTAAGTTGGTTCATTTCGGTGTTTAAACCAATTTAAAAATTACATAAATAAACTTAATAAAAAAGCCCCGGGGGGTTTTTTTTCTTTGTAAAAAATTTTACCCATGACATAAATGCTCCCCCGGCGAACAGCTAACCAAAAGGAAAATAATATTATGAACCCCACAAAAAAAAGGGGTTAAAAAGTCAGTCTGTTGGTCTGGGATTCTGTCGTTAGTCAAAAGCCTTAATAATGTTGCCGGAGATGAGACGGTACAAAAACCCATCCTCTTGTTGTTTCGTGGACTTCGAGATAATGGCTCCCTGTCTCGACAAGAATGACCTTTTTCGCTCGATTTTTTTCCCGTCTTGTCTTATCTCGTCTCGTACTTTTTAAAGAAAATTTTAAACGAAGTAACTTTTTTAAAACACATTTATTATAAGTTTTGAAAGTTAGCAAGCACAAAAAAAGGCGTATGCGGATGTTCCCCCAAACTGGTAGCCCCATGGCCTTTTTTTCCTTTTTTTGATACGATATTAATTTGACAAAAATATTTCGATAAAAAAATGCAATTTTTCAAGTGAAAACACTGCGGGGCTTATGTTTTCTAGCTGAAGGGGGCAACAAACAAAAGCAAAAAAAAAACCCCATATACTCTCATCATACCTACGATTTAGGTAGGTAATAATATATGTCCCCAATTTTTTTTTTTTAAAAATAGATTATTATCAAAATTTTTTAAAAAAAACACATACATAGGCCCGTGCTGGCAGGGGGAAAGGCAGGGGGGCAAACCCCCCGCACCCTTGCCTTCAAGGCCATACAGCGCCTTCACCCAGTAAAAGATTGAGAATTTTGTTATAAGCTATGTAAACAATGAAGGGGTTAGAGTACCCCAATTGTTGCTAGCATTTTTTTTTTATATTACTAAATTGTTTGTTGCCGCCCTTGTAATCAAATCATATTTGGTTTGTTCTTATAAATTTTTTAATTCAATTTTTAAGTTAGTTTTCAGCCTATTTAATTTGATACTAGTGCTGTATTTAAGGCAATTGAAAGTGATATTTATTTAACTCAATATCGAAGATTAAACTTTAATATAATAGGTTATATGTTATGATATTTCATCATAACTTAAATAAGACTCTCATTAGCAGTCTTTTTTAATGTGGATGTATATTAGCAAAAAAAAAATTATATTAGGTTTTTTTTTAAAAAATTAGGGTACACTAATAAAATAAGCAGTGTCTTTGATTTAATTAACTGTA
>JAHBCN010002726.1:86005-165136 GCA_019359885.1 Listronotus oregonensis
CTTTTTTTTTTTGTCGTGCACGATGTGTGATCGCCCAAGCAAGCTCCTATAACACCCTGGGACTTCCAGTTTGTAGTCCGTAAAAAAACTGGTGGCGCCATAACGAACTCACTATTCCTCCCCCCTGAGCTGCGGGTAGGTTTGCACGCACACCTACAGCTTGCTTTGGCGTGAAGCTAACCTTGCCAGGAAAAATTTTTGTATTAATTTTCTTATTTTTCCCTTTTTGAGCAATTGGTGTGACTCATCATAGTCACATCATTTTTTATATAAACACTGTTTTTAAAAAAAAAAAGGGGTGGCAACTTTTTGACTTGGGAACTGGGTAAAATGCCCCCAAAGTCCCAAAAATGAGTTTCCCGCGAATATCTGCCAAAATATGCGAATTAAAAATTTTTTGAAAAAAAATGAAGATCACCTCGAAATCTACAGAAATGGTCCCTATTTTTTTTTTCCCAACCCCATTTTTTTTCCAAAAAACGGTCGTCAAAAAAATTCATAACATTCCACACTTGATAGATAGCCGGAAACGGCTAAAAATGCAAATGGGCAAAACAATTTTTATCAAAACGAAAGAAAGATGGGGGTAAAGTTTATGGAATCTTTAACACTTGCAAAAGTTTTATTATAAAAAATATGTTAATAAGAAGCCCTTTTTTAAATATCAATAAATTAATGAAATACCCTAAAAAATATTGTAAAAATAACGACCGCTTTTTTAATATTCTAGAAAAATTAGAATGGATCCAAACTCAAATGCAATGATAGGTACGGGTTTTCCCATTTCGATGAATTTTTGAATGTTTAAAAAAATGTACATTAGTGCCCGAGTAATGGAACAATTCGTCCGCAGGCTTATAAGTGAATCCATATAGATAGCGGCATTCTAGAGGCAGAGCGGCAGCTGAAATGAGGGGACTTTTGGGTCCCGGGTTATCTCAAAAACTTTTGATTTTTTAAAAAAAATTATGAGGATTTTTTTGTAGTTTACAAGGCGATCTTTATTTTCTGTTTAAAAAAAAAATCTCCAATTTGCATATTTTGGCAGAAATAGCAGGAAACCCATTTTCGGGCCTTGAGGGGCCATTTTCACCCCTTTTCCCCACCTTTTAATGTTCATAAACTTTTTTTTGGCTTGAAAGCACCCCCGAAGACCTAAGAATTGGCCATAAGGGAAAACTGTACAGATTTTTTTTATTTACAGCTTGGTCCCTTCATTTACTGAACTATTTTTTTTTATAGAATCTAAAAAGGCAAAATCGGAAAAATGGCATTCACAAAAGAATTTTTTTTGAATTTTCATTTTTTTTAATCCTTTTCCGAACATAATTAAAGAGAAAAAACAAACCAATAATATTTTTTAAAAAGTCAAAAAAAATCACAAAACTGTTGACACACCCTGTACAATTTCAGTTGTTCCTGTGTTTTTAATTTTTTAAAAAATAAAGTTTTACGAAGTAATATAGGGAAAAAATTAATTTTGTCCAAAATTTTAAAATTATGTCGGTAAATTGAGATATAATTGTAACTGGGGGAGGGTTTTTCTTGTATAAAATGTATAAAAATTAAAAAATTTTCGTTAATTTTAATCCGGGAAAATGCTGACTTTTTTTAAAGCAAAAATTTCATAAATTAAACAAAATATTTCCTTTTTTAAAAGGGGCCCCCCTATAAGATCCGCCATTGTGATTTGATAAATGGGCCACTCGATTTTTAAAAGTTGGTTTGCACCATGGAACATGTAGTTTGATGAACCTTAATTTTGGAGAACATGTGGTCTCCCATCCCGGAAGAATGTAAATGTATTTACTGTATAATTTTTATATAACAGTGTTTTATGTTAGTGCTTTGAGCATGATAATTCTGCCATGTTCTGATTTAAATTTCCTGGTTTATTAAAAACTCCCCCTTTTTTAAAAAAAGCTTTAAAAAAGGGATTTTAGGATAAATTTTTGGTTAGTTGTGGTTAGATTAAACAGGGAAAATTTCCTTTTTTTAAAAGGGCCCCCGTATAAGATCCGCCATTGTGAATTTTTAAATGGGCCACTCAATTTTTTAAAAAATTGGTTTGCACCATGGAACATGTAGTTTGATGAACCTTAATTTTGGAGAACATTTGGGCTCCCATCCCGGAAAAATGTAAATGTATTTTCTGTATAATTTTTTTTATAACAGTGTTTTATGTTAGTGCTTTGAGCATGATAATTCTGCCATGTTCTGATTTAAATTTCCTGGTTTATTAAAAACTCACTTTGTTAAAAACGCTTTAAAAAACGTATTTTAGGATAATTGTGGTTAGTTGTGGTTAGTTGTGGTTAGATTAAACAGAATATTTCCTTTTTAAAGGCCACCGTATAAGAACCATTGTGATTTTGATAAATGGGCCACTCGATTTTTAAAAGTTGGTTTGCCATGGAACATGTAGTTTGATGAACCTTAATTTTGGAGAACATGTGGTCTCCCCATCCAGGACGAATGTAAATGTATTTACTGTATAATTTTTATATAACAGTGTTTTGTATTTGATGCTTTTTAAGAGCATGATAATTCTGCCATGTTCTGATTTAAATTTCCTGGTTTATTAAAAACTCACTTTGTTAAAAACGCTTTAAAACGTATTTTAGGATAATTGTGGTTAGTTGTGGTTAGATTAAAACGAAATATTTCCTTTTTAGGCCACCGTATAAGATCCGCCATTGTGATTTGATAAATGGGCCACTCAATTTTAAAAGTTGGTTTGCACCATGGAACATGTAGTTTGATGAACCTTAATTTTGGAGAACATGTGGTCTCCCCATCCAGGAAAATGTAAATGTGTTACTATTTTTATATAACAGTGTTTTATGTTAGTGCTTTGAGCATGATAATTCTGCCATGTTCTGATTTAAATTTCCTGGTTTATTAAAAACTCACTTTGTTAAAAAGCAAAAAACGTATTTTAGGATAATTGTAATACCTAAAATTATTTTTGTAAATGTCCTCAGAAAACCAAATCAGTAAAGAATTTTACATTAAAACAGACCACTTATTTTTACAACCCCAAAATCCAGGTTTTGAATATTTTTATATATAATAATATTGTTTGTTACAAGTCAATACAAAAGAGGATACATTACAAAAAATGTAGAATAGGTTCAAAAAGTGTAATAATGAACCTTGGTAACTAAATACCTGCTCGTATGTGTACCGAACCAATTAACAGTTTAATAGTATAATGCACAAAACATTAATATAAAAAAAACTTTCCCAAACAAGATGGAACGTGAAGATCGTTTGCAAAAGCAAAAATTAAACGAAAATAACAAAAATATTAGATGAATGTACTATCAATTACCTACATACTAATGAAAATGTTCTTAAATGTTTCTAAATTTTAAAGAATGTACCTACTCTCTGCATGCTACAATTTTTCAGAATCTTTAAGTGTCTTATCTAACAAATTGATACATTTTTGGGTGCTAAGTAAAATTTGACCTTAATTTCATTATTGTTGAAGCAATTGGCGTTTCTAGGTGTTTATTAATATTAATTCTAGTTTGGTGTGAAAGGCTTATAAATGTTTTATATTTAAGGGATCTGTGAACTATGCCCATGTAGACAAACAATAAAATAAAAAGGCATTCTAAAAACCTCTTATGAATAGAGTAGAGCTGTAAAAAGCGTCTGCTTTTCCTGAAAATTATTTTTAGTACATAATTTTAGGCTATGTTTAAACTGGATAAAGTGTTTTGGTAGAGGCCACCCCATACAACCACACCATATCTGAGCAATGATTTCACAATCCCCTGGTATATCATGATTAAAAAGCTGTGTATTTAATATTTCTTTAATGGTGTAAAATTTATATATTAATTTTCTAATATTATTTGTTAATCTAAGGACATGGTGATCCTATTTTGTGTTTGTTAATTACAAATCCTAAGTATTTTGTTCAATTAAAATTGAATAAATAAGTATTAGGGCTGGCAATGTATAAATTATCGTAATACGGACGGTTTGCTATTGTTAGTGAAAAAGCAATATAGTTTGTTTTTGAGACATTCACAGATAACTTAAAAGAGTCCAACCAGTGTTTAATTTTACTTATGCCATTGTTTGCATAGTCTCTTACCGAGTCCCATGTATCCCCAGAAAACACGACAGCCGTGTCATCGGCATAGACACCACTGATCCGTTCTGAATTAGGAAGTTAATCAGTGAATTAATGTATGCAATAAAAAGGATTGGCCCCTGAACAGTACCCTGTGGAATGCCAATCTTGATTTCAAGAGGGTCACTTATTGTATGTCTACCCTAACGACTGCGTTCTGTCCACTCAAGTAGTCACCGAAGTCATTCAACACAGTGTCCCTCACTCCATAAGATTGGATACGAAATAATTTAAATTTAATATTTTGTTGCTCTTTCTCAAAAATTCTCTTTGAATAAATAAGTATAAAATAATAATTAAAACAGTTTTACTGTTGGTTAAGTTTAAATAAAATTTAAAACTAAACCTCAAATTTAACCCTTTTGACGTTAAATTACTAATAAATGATACAAATTAATAACATGCTCTGTTGGAGAAATTGTGAACCATGAGCCATAGATTATTTAATATGCTCGAATAAGCAACCCAAATATGTCAAATAATAAATTTGCATTCGTCACATTAGAAGTGGTAGAAAATCACCTGAAGAAGCAAATCATGGGGCACCGTTGCATCAGTTGTGCGAAGACCGCCCCTAAAGCCATACTGAAGTTCGGATAAAATTTTATTTTGGTTAAAAATTCCACCAAACCACCCTTCAGACTTTTTTTTAAAGATCTTAGAAAATGTATTTATAATACAAATGGGTCGATAGTTCCCTATATTAGATGTGTCCCCAGACTTGTAAATGGGTTTGAAAATCGCCTCTTTAAAAGATTTAGCATCTTTAGCTGTCGAAAAATCAGGTTAATAATGTGACCGACTGGTGAAACAATATACATGTGAAGGTGTTGCAACATTTTTGAGGTTATGCCGTCAGCACCAGGTGTGCAGGAATTCTTTAGTAAGGTCATTTGTTTAATAATTTACCTCAGTGTTGTGTGCCACCGAATGCAGTAGTCACCGATGACACAAATTATTATTAAATTTGGTTGCTACAATGGCTGTAGCACTTAGTTTTACAATTTTGTTTATTATTTTCAGCTATTTTTAAATTAAATTCCTTTTGGTTTATTTTAAATTATTTATTTAGTTTTTATAATATTAACTGTCACTTCTGAATATACTAAGATTTACTAGAGACTACTTAAATGTATGGCTAACCTAAAGATACTGATGCTTGAAAAATACTGCTAGATACTTATTTTTCTACAATGGGGGTTAATGGTAACCACTAACACAAGGGGCAGGCCATTTTTAAGATTGGAAATTTCCTTTGTCCTTTGTATGTAAATACTATTTATGAAAAAGATCAAATGTTTAAAATATTAATTTAGGTGTTTACGATCGAAGTATACAATAACCTATTTAGGGTTTATAGTTCTAAAAAGCTTTTTAATAGTAGGGTAATAGATTGTTAGTTTAAAGGAAACATTTATTATGCAAGGATAAGTTTAAATTACTTTTACGTGTTTTTAGAAATATCTACCACCCTTTTATTAGGGTGTTAGAAGTCTGAGAAGTACAATAATGGTTATAAGAATCATTTGAGTTCTTTGAGCAATAATGATAATTCTAGACATATTAGAGAAAGTAACTAATAAAAATGTGTTATCGTGATACGTAAAAACTATAAAAACATTAATTATTATAAAGGAAATTCCGTCTTATAATGTATTATCACATTTATAATAGAATATTATATTTGATCTTGGTGGATCACAACATCAGGAACAAAGAATATGGTGCTTTGGTGATTTTATCTGTATGGGATTGGCAGGCGGACTTATTTCTTTATACATGTTGTAACCAATATTAATAAAAACTTTTTGCAAAAATTAGCCATATCTAAACTAATACTAAAGTATTGCAATCAGATGCCTCATTTATAACTTTATATATTTTTATCAGTACCTCTTTTTCAGAATTTTCGCTTTGTAAAAATCATGTTTACGTTTTTTGAATTAAGTTTTGCAAGTTGAAAAAAGGTTTTTATTATTATTTTGTCCTTTATGCTCGTTATTTTCCCGTTTGTAATCCAGGGTTTAATTTTTGTGAATTTTTATCGAAATATGTTTTTTGAGATTTAGCTTGGTTTAAGGCATCAGAAATTATATCATTTAACATAAGAATATTATGGATACTGTCAAAATTCTTACTTTCAATGACATTTTTAATAGTAAATAATCTATTTCAGTACACTGTGGACATTTATATCATCGTATTTTCCTGTGTTTTGTCAGCACCTTTTTATACTAAACATGGTGGTCTGTGATGGCAGAATCAATAACAAAAGATGAGTACCTGAAGTTGGTCCTTACATTTTCCAAATATATATGATCTAAGATGGTGGATTAATCGGTTGTAGCTCTAGTAGGAGAGTTAATAGTAGATACAAAGCCGAAACGGTTTAATATTGCATCATACGTTACAAGTTCGTTATTGCTCTCATCAAGCAAGTTAAGATTAATATCCCTAACAGGATATCAACCTGCCTTTTAAATGGTTTTAAGAAATAAGCTTCAATATCTAAAAAAAAATGCGGTGTGCTTGCAGATGGTAGCCTATAAATGCAAGAGATTCTAGCAGAGACATTACAAACATTTAATTCAATACTTATTAGGGTCACTTTGGATAAGTTAAGTTTGTATGCGATACTATATGTTTTAAATTTTACATAGACTTCCGTATATCTTGTAGTACATAGTATAACCTTCAATACAGAAGTTATCATATTCTCAAAGATGCCAAGATTCCGTAAGCACAATAATATCACAAAATTTGAGGTTATATTTCTCTAAGCCTAATTAGTTCATTATGGGTTTTTATGCTGCGAATATTTAAATGAAATGCAATCAAAATTTTATTACCTAATTTAATTTTTGCTAAATAT
Organism: Listronotus oregonensis; assembly: GCA_019359885.1. Lineage (NCBI taxonomy): Eukaryota > Metazoa > Arthropoda > Insecta > Coleoptera > Curculionidae > Listronotus > Listronotus oregonensis. The sequence goes on from JAHBCN010002726.1 coordinate 93,028, forward strand.
CACGATTATAATAAATTCCCCCAATGTCGTTGACCAAATTGTCAAGATTTGGAGAAGTTCAGTTTCTACTTGTATATCAGCCATTAATAGGATATAATCGATCTCATCCTACAGTCACTAGGTATTGATAGAAGGGCAGTCTTCGTCACTAGCTTAATGGCCAGTCTTGTATTTAGCTTATATTTTTAGTTAGCTATCATACAGTTTTTACACTGTTTTTTAAGTATTTTTGTCCACTAAAGGGAAACTATGTGGTCCTGAACATCACGTTCACAGGATGGATTGATTTGGGCAATTGTCAGATTTATGAAAGGTTCTTGACATTTAAAAGAGCGAGTAACACCAAAATCTTTATATACTGAATACACTCTTCCAACCAATAAACACGTTCCCATCAGCCATAAATCTATGAAATAGGGAAGGAGAACACTCCACAAATACTGTGTACCACCGTTTAGTCTCTTTCACAAATGTAATTTTTACTTCATTATTCATACTAATAGTGATTTTGTTCTATAATACATTTTTCTAATTCATCCTTGTCCATCCTTCGATCATATCCAGGTATTTTATTCTGGGTTTCCTTTATTTTGGTATGTTTATTTCGTAACCTTTAACTTTCCTATTAGCCTCTTTTTTAAATAAATCTAAGTCTTGTTTGTTTTGACCCTTTAAATTACATGCCCATTTGCAGTGTTGCGAGAGTAACCCGAAAAGCGATTTTTAATTTTAGGTTTGATGTTTTGTTTAACTTGGCCTGTTGGTTCAATGTTTTGTTTTTAAAAGGCTTAATTATCAAACTAGGCATTGGCAAGTTATAGTTAGTTGTGGTTTTGTTCTAATTTTTCTGGCACCATTGTAAAATGTTGATTCAAGGGCATTCTGAGAAGGCAAAAATACTGCAAAGCAGCCTACCTGGAAACACCTTCGGTCAAACAACAAGCCGCAAGGCTGTCGAAATCCGATCGTTTGGTGCCAGAAAATTTCAGTTGGAATCCAACGCTTCATACAAGAAGATTTCTCAGCTTTTTGCCTAGAGAAAACTAACAATACATAACTCTAGGACTCCTTTTTGTCCTACTAAAGAAACCATAAAAGGTCAATATATATATATATATATATATATATATATATATATATATATATATATATATATATATATATATATATATATATATATATATATATATATATATATATATATATATATATATATATATATACAGGGTGATTGGTAAGTAAGAGGCGAAAATGAAAATCCTAGTTAATTTTTTAATTCTGAATTGAAAAGCAAGAATACTTTTACATTTTCCCTAGTTTCAAGATTTTTAACTATAAAGTTTTGGCAAAAAAAAAAACTAAATCACATTGTGGGTGTCGCTTATCTTAGTTGGCGCTTTCAAATTATTACGTCATATGAAATCAAGTTTGACCGTTGTCAAAAGTTAAACACTTTGGTGCACTTGCTTAATAATTATTATGTTATACCCATACACATAAACAATATCACCGTATTCTTCGTTAGTAAACGCCATTTTCTTGTTATTTTTTCAATAACAGATTGACAAATTAATCTAACTTTTGACAAAGCTTAAACTCGATTTCATATGACGCAATAGTTGAGCGCCAATTAGATAGCGACATCCACAATGTGATTAAAAAATTTTTTGGCAAAACTTTATTGTGAAATATCTTGAAAACAAAGGAAAATTTCCAAATTAAAAAATTATTTCGGGCCTTCATTTCGCCACTACTTACCAATCACCCTGTATATATATATATATATATATATATATATATATATATATATATATATATATATATATATATATATATAGTGTGTGTAAGAAAGAGATAGAGACAGAGAGAGAAAAGAAAAGTCACATATGTTAAACCGATATATATATATATATATATATATATATATATATATATATATATATATATATATATATATATATATATATATATATATATATATATATATATATATATATATATATATATATATATATATAAAGAAGACTCTGCTTGTTTGTTGTATTTAAAGAGGATATAACGTTTTTGTACTAAAGGACGTTGAACTTTCTTTAAATTGGTCATCCAAAATCGCTGAGCTCTTCGTGCGATCAATTGCGGCTCTAATTGCGTTTTTCAAACACTTCGTTAACTCCATAATAAAGTAAGGACCTAAAATGATAATAAATCAAACAAGCATTTTTAATTTTAAAAGGTATGATTTTTGACTCTATATCACAAAATAGTTTTATTTATCTAAAGCTCAAAAGAAACAAAAATATTCATTCAAGTAGCTTATAAGATCCCAAAGTCGCAAAAGGTTTTGGCTTATGTTGACAACTTTTAAACTTTAAATTTTTACATTTTGTTACTGTCTTTAACTATGTGATACCTAAATTAATAGTGGTCATGGACTAAGGCTTACGCGGCATTTTATGGACCTAATAAGACACCGGTCTTTTTTAGTTAATTTTATTGATAAATAGGCCAAATTCTCAACCTATTGTACTTTTGTGTACTTGTTAGTGTTTCTTTTTGTTTTCCTTTTAACAAAGCAATTTTGAAAAAATATCAGAAAAAGAAAATTGACAGCGGTACGTAAAATCGATGAATAAAGACATTTTTGACTATTGACGATACAGCTAATGTCAAAAAATTTAATAGTTGTCAAACGACGTTTGACGTTTAGGTATGCGGACGTGACGTTTAAGTATATAGAGATTATAAAGATGTTGTCAATTTTTTTTTTGTTTCCCACTTTGGGAATATATATATATATATATATATATATATATATATATATATATATATATATATATATATATATATATAAAAATAAGGAGGAGGAAGTCTTGGCCGACCAGTTAAACAACAAAGGTAATAAATTTCTTGGGTATCGGTCCAGGAGGGCTAATTAAAGTGAAACACTTCTTAGTTTAACGAGCTTTCGAAAATATTTATTTTCTTCTTCAGGTAACTAAATGCATTATTTAGAAGTTGGTAACATCAACAACAGCTGAATTTTACAATGTATAGTAACAGGATATTATTAAGTTTTCGAAAAATTCATATTAATGTTTCTTAGTTCTAGCTGATACATTTTAAAATATTATTATAATTGTTATTAAATGTAAGACTAGTACAGAATGGGCTGCCATTCTGTACTAGTCTATATATATATATATATATATATATATATATATATATATATATATATATATATATATATATATATATATATATATATATATATATATATATATATATATATATATATATATATATATATATATATATATATATATATATATATATACATATATATATATATATATATATATATATATATATATATATATATATATATATATATACATATTTTTTTTTTTTTTTGAAGAGCAAAGTTATGCAGTCGGGTAAGGGAAATTCGAAATGCAACGTTGGATATTAAGGGTGTCTCAAAAAAAGGTTTTTTAAATGTTATTTTTTTACATATTCTGAGTTGTAAAAGGAGACAAACTCCCAGAAAAATATGATTAAAATTATTCATTTAAAAATAGCGTCCGGGCGTGGCTTTAAAGAAAAAAAATCGCTAAGTTGACAAAACAAAGTAACCTACCGGAGAGAGATTTGAAAAATATTTTGATTTTATTCTTAACAAAAATTCGATTGCTCGCTTCCAATGCGCTTAGGCATATCAAAATTTGGCAAAAGAGGACGAAGTCGATGGTCGAAAATACCAACCAGTCCCAGATTTTGGAAGGTTACATCCCTCTGTTAAACAATATTTTTACATTTTTTAAAACTGCGACCTGTGCGCGTTCCTGACGACTTTTTCGAAATTCAAAAATTCAATTTAATGCACAGCCTACTACTTTCGAAAGAAGAATCTAAAAGAAGCTAAAAGATCAAATATACAGGTTGTCGCAATTTTTTCAATTTTTTTTTTAAATTTTTTCGAATTCTCCACAGAACAAACCCGAAGCAGCGAAAAACTAAGTATAATTGTTGATAAGGGTATATTTTTATTAAAGGATCAAAAGGCAAAATTTCTTACCAAAATTTACTTTGCTTTTTTTACAATTTTTATATTGCTGTTTTCTCAGTTATATATTCAAAACCTTGCAACCTTAGCCGTTTCAAAATTTTTAAAAATTAAACGGGTAATTTTGTCTTTTCCGTTACCAAGAAATGACTGCCTATTTTAGTGAAATTTTATAAACTTAAAATATCAAAAGATTTTTAAAGGGTTTAAAAATTAAATAAGAACTAAAACCCAAATCAGAAGAGTTTGAAGTAAAACACACTTTTAAAGCCAAAAACACAATCCAGGCGATTTTTTTAAAAAATCGCTCTTTTCACATCTAAATTTTTTAATACATATAACAGGGTGTAAAATAATAAATAACCTATATAAAACAATTCGCATCGATCTAGTTTAACTTTCCAAGTTAAAAGTAACTAATCGTTTACCTAAAATATCAGGGCTTTAATAAATATGCGTAACGGACAGAAAAAAGATGGTAACAGACTTGACATAAACAGTGTTGTTCAAGTAATAAAATTTATTTATAGATTACAATTCTGTATAAAAAGAGTGTATTAAATCATTAGTAGTATAATCAAAATTGAAAATATTTTTTTTTACAGGCCCAATACAAAAAAAACTTTCAATCTTTAAAAAGATCAGATTTGGTTAAAAAAGTTTTTTGTCATCTCTTTTAAAACTTTGGAAGTAGCTTTAACAATTTTTTTCTTTTTTTATAATTTTCTCATTATTTATTGACTTCCACTGGTAAACTCTCACGTATCATTTCTTGTAGATTCAGGATTTTTTAAAATTGTAGGACCCCTCAATGATTTTTCTGTATCTTTTGTATCAATAAGTCTGTCAAAAAACAGTTTATTTAAAATAAATTTAAAATTATCATTTTTTATACAGGCGCAAGTCTATCTATCTTTCGGTTTCGCCTGGACAACCCAAAAGGTTAACATTTATAAAAGGATAAATAAAAAAAAATGTATTATTTTTGATTTTGTTTATAAAGCTGAAAATACTTTTTTAAACTGTGCAAAAGCAAGCGCCTTTGCATTTTTATTTTGTTCTTCACAGCATACTCGCATTTCAGAAAAATTCTAGATATCTCTGGATTTCAAAAAACCGTTTACATCTTTTTAAATTTTTTTCGTTTACCAATTTTTTTTTTTTCTTTCATATTTTAATAATTTCGTTTTCCTTTTATAAATTTTTTTTTTGTTATATGCCACTAAGGGCCAGTGTTTCCGCGTTGTTAAATTTAGCAATGGACTTAGCAATTTTTAAAAAGTTAACAACGGTTTAAATGTTTAACAAAACGTCTTGTCAGTGTTAGAATGTTTTTAGTAGGCAACCTGTTAAAATCTGACATTTTTTAACATTCTAAACTGTTGTTAACTTTTAACAATTGCAAAGTCCATTGCTAAATTTAACAACGCGATCACACTCGGTTGTAAATGTTTAATCTTTTGTGATTCTATTTTTTTTTAAATATCTTTAGAAAAAATTTTTTGAATAATTTGTTTTCTTTTAAATCTTATAAATTAACATCCTTAACTTTTTTTCCAATAGACCCAAAAGGCCATTCCAAATAGCAATTGACTTTTGACATCTTAAGGTATCTCGCCCCTTTAATATATTGTTCACTTTCGAAAGAGGTGAATTAATTGGATAGACCCGATTTTCTTTAGTTCTTTTCCGGAGCTTTATCTTTGTTATTTTTTTTTTTTCGATTTCCCTTTCGTATTTTTTTTCTGTATTTTTTCTTATCTCTTTTAAGTCTTTTGATTTGCTTCTTGGCATTATTTAAATCAATAAAATATACCGATAAGAGTTTTTGCTAATGTAGACGTCAAATGGATCCCGAGAATCTAAATGGCTAATTAAAATATCAATTGAAATTAACATAGAGTTGTTGTATCCTAGGATGGTATAGAGCATTCGTTCCTTGACTTTAAGAATTTTTCTTTTCCGTAGTATCCCAAGGTGTTCTATAATTGTTAAGTGAAATTGCTCGAGCCTTTTGTTGGATTGTGGATTATTTGCGGTGGTGTAGTAAATCAGGATTTGGTGGTATCCACGAATTCCTGCATAAGGCTATTTTAAATTCAATTCCACTGTCATGTGGGTACTCCACGGTGGGTGATGAAGATTGGGGGGGATTAAGGGCATTGACTGCATTTGATCCTTCTATTGGAGATGCCCGGCCGTATTTGGAAAAGGCAACAATAATGGTGAAAAAATTTTGGCCCTCTGCTTGAAGGTGTCCCGATGAACTATTTCTAAAATGTTTGGTGGGGGTTGCTGTCAGCCTTTGGTTTTTCAGGATTTCTGACGTATTTGTTGCTTTGACAGATGTCCAAAAGGGTTTATTACTTGAAAAGTATTTACCATCCTTATAAACATTATTTTCATGATTTTTGAAGGAAAAAAAAAATTTAGCCAGATTAATTACGTTACATTTTTTCCCAAATTTATGCGGACTTTATGGGTGACTTTTTATGGAACATTGACCGATCAACGCTAGTCGATATTCTTTTTTTTTATATATATATATATATATATATATATATATATATATATATATATATATATATATATATATATATATATATATATATATATATATATATATATAGATTCTAAATTCTTGGGGTTCGGTCTAGGGCTGAAGTAAACTCTTTTTACTAAACCCGAGCTTTCGAAATTTATTTTTCCTTTTTCAAGGCTACAATATAAAGAAAAAAAACTTTTTTCAATCCAAAATTAATCTATAAATGCAACTTATTGTTTAAAACGATAAAAAAAAAATACAATAAAATACAACAAAAACTTACGTGCAAAAATGAGTTTTCTTAAGGCTAAGTCATTATAAGAAACATAATCAATTTATTGTTTACATCTTAGTGCTCCAATTTTTGAATTTAAATTTTTTAACATTTATACATCTTAGTGGTTTCTAGAACATCTTGAAAAATACTGTTAAGTTAATACATATCGAAATCAATAGCAGTAGTGGTATTATCAGGACAACATTCCTTTGTAGGGTTTTTTTCTTTTTTTGTTATTTCTTCGAAAAAAAATGTATAAAAAGTGTGCATGTCGGAAATTTTACAGAAAATTCTTTTAAATTATTTAGGATTTTTTCTTTCTTTATATTTATTATACAATTATTATAAAAATAAGGATGGATACAAAAATTTTTTTTCTAAATTAATTATCCTTTTTGTTTTAAGTTTTCTAATAGGCTAGAATAAATTATGCTTAGATCGTCAATATCTTTCTTTTTTTTCATGCAACAACTATCCAGGAAAATCTCCACCATTTCTAAAAACTGTCTTTTGTTTTGTTCTTTTCTTATTTGGGACTTTTGCATTAGCAAAATCTATGTTATGATTGTCATAAGACTTTTTTCTGATAGGGTACATGTTTTATTGAGTCTGCAATCGCTCTTATGTCTGGTAATGCGTTGCTGTAAAACAGTGGAAGTTTGTCCTATATAGTTACTGTTGCATTTTGCATTGAAGAGGAAATAAACAACATTCGATTTATTTAAATCACTATCTGTATCTTTTAGCCTGGAAAAAGTGTTTCCCAAATTTTTTTAAAATTTGTTTTCCACTTTTTTTAAAAGGCCTGTATTTTTTAGTTAAAATTTTTGCTAATTTGTGAAAAGTTTCACCCAATATGGTAGTGAAAAATAATAAGAGGGTTGATTCTCAGTTGATAAGGCACTAATATTTCAGATTTGGTTGGTTGGTTATTATTGGATTTAGTAAAAAAAAGAGTTTTACTTCGGCCCTAGACCGAATCAAAATTTCTTTTTGGGCATATAGGCTCCCTTAATGAACTAAAAAGAAAGGCTAAAAAGTCCTGTTAGGTATGACTACTAAGCTTAGTTGGTTTAAAATTACGGGGGCCCCCAAGTAAATGGATAACCCCGGTTCCAGCCAATCCGATTACACGTGTTTCACCCTTGTTGGGGATGGTCACACCGAATTCAGGCCGTAGACACCCTTGAACTGCCGAAGAACCAACTTAAGAACAATCGTAATTCAATAAAACTGAACGTAAACAACTACCATCTCGTCAAGTAATTTTAACCAACCAATTTTAGTATGGACAGGTTTAGATGTTATTGTGCGCCAGTAGGTGTATTACGCAAAAACATTCAGAGGTTGCTTTACACAACACACTTAATGAAAAATGGCTTCTCATTAGTTCACGGATATGTGAATTTCGAAGAGCTCTTTTGAATTCCAAGTAGGTGACGTGCTGCGTCAAAGACAAAGGCTTCAGCCACTATTTATACTTAAAAGGGGTCTCGTAATAGTAAATTCTAACCCCGGACTACATCTCTTGCCTCGTCTGGCATAACAAGGTCGCTTTTGCGAGTTACTCTCACAAATGGACTTCGATCTCGGAAGTGTAACAAGTACCTTCGTCCCCGGTACATGTAGCGCAAGTCGTTCTTGCATCCGACTAATAGTACCGGGGTACTTGGACAGAACCGTCGAATCTCTGGAAACCACATTAGACGGCAGTTGCGTAGAGACACCGGGCTGTTGATACTGAAACATAGTAGTACCCGCAATAAAGAGCATACCGAATTTTTACATTATTAAACTTTTTTTTAATTATATAAGTAATAATAAAAATAATTCTGCTATGAACGAAATAAACAAAAAAATGGCAGTTTTACATTTAATTATCATTAACGCTATTAATTAATTTTTAAATAAAGATTAATTTAACGATTCATAAAGTTATTTTACAGGGTGATAATTGCGGCAACGCTGGCCCTTTCCCCGTCACGGCTGATCGACTTTACCCGTTTCCAAACCGGGGCCAACGGCGCGTGGGGTGGCAGTCCTCGCGCCAAACTTGCCAGTTCAACGCCGGTCGAAAAGGCAGCTTGGCGATCTTGGTTGCGCGGTGAGTACGTCATTGTCGGTAAATCAACACGGTTCAAAGGAGCTCGGACGCTGGCACGCATCACGTGTATACCTTTCCAACGACGCGGCTATGCGCATGATACTGTCAGTGCCGTGGTACTTTTACTATTGGGTGATCGAACGAAGTGTTAGAATTTTTATCCCTCTATAAAGTCGAGTCGATTATTTGGACAAAATCATACCAAAAATAGGAATTTTTTCTTGGCGTAAATGTTTCAACATGTTCTGGCGTGTTACAAATAATTAAAAGAAAACTATATTATTTATTGAAAAAATGTAAAATTAACATTATTAAAAGTTTTATGGCCCTTTGAAACCCGAAACAATTTAATGTACTTACGTTTCTCGATTTTTGTACAAAGAAACTCTCTACCATTTTTTGTTTTCGTTTATTTAATACTTCCATCCTAAATTCTAACATAAAATAATAATCTGCAGCAAGATCGCGATGCGCTCGATTCAAACTTTTCATGCAAAGCCAAATTATTTAATTTTTTATCGCCAACACTGCCGGCGTAAAACAAAATGCAACTGCTGCGTGTTCAGGTCTGAAACCGCGATCCTACATGCGCCGTGGGAACGGCTCGACCACATTTTGACGCGCAGCCTTGACATTAACTCTTACCAGGATTGCCATTCCACGAGCCGTTGGATCCCATGATGATCTATTACTCGAGAAGATAAACCACGCGCATGAGATAAGCCTACTCTCTCACGCCTGACTACTCGATGACAAATTTCCCCAGAAACAGCGAGTTTTAAGTAGATTCCGATTTCTGTTTAGATGAGATGGATAAAGTAAAGCCAAATTCAATAAACGTTAAAAAAGGCTTTAAAACACTGCTTTCCAACCGACGCAGAATTTTTGTCATCAGTACGTCATGCGCAACGTCTTCGAAATTAAATCGCCAAGTGGGTTTATCTTCTAGTAATATATCATGGTTGGATCCCGGCTTCAGATGGCTTTACTGTAACGTCTCAGTATGATTGAGTAGTCACTCTCCTCGCTGTGTTGCCACGTTTCAAACTAATTTTTTTTGTAACTTTTATAATAAAATATTTGCCCCAACAACTCGGTGTGTGTGTGATGCTCGTTTCCGCTAGCAGACATCGTTCTGGGGAAAGAACAGGTCCTCTCTGAGTTGCCTCGGCTGTAATGGCCACTTGACGAAATCACGTTTAATTCTTTCAACATCTATGATTTTGCTATTTATTCTGTTTTTAAGTTTGTCTGCAAATAAGCTATTGTTAGTGATTATGGATCGTTAGAGAAAAATCGCTTAGCAGGTATGTTTAAATTCTAATTTTGTGATACATTCCATTTTGTTTCAATTTTCAAATCTTATATTATCCAAGTCATCTTACTAATTTTTGCTTTTTTTTATAGCGATGTGCGGGGGCTATGCTCATTGTAAAAGCTAGCCGATGATGTTTTCCTGCCGCTAAAAGCCAATAACCCGCATTTATGGTGAGTTAATTAAGCTACGTAAAATACCTATAAATACTTAAATAATACCTATTTTGTTATCACTATAAATTGTTTTATGGTTGTTTTGGCCTTTGAGTGTTCTAATACTGTTTTTCTTTAAACAGGGTTGCTCAGTTTTTCCCATTTTTTCCGTTTTTTTCGTTTTGCCTCTTTTATGGTTTGGGTTCTGAAATTGACCACGTGACACGCCGTCATTGCGACAAAACAAGTCCTTGATTCCTGCAGGATATACGTCATCGGGCAGCCATTTCCTACAAATACAGTTAACGCCAGGTTGTACCTTTTCCTTTTATCAAATAAGTAAACACGCCATATCTTTTTATTATTAAATTTTATTAAAAGCTAAAATCTAAAATTTCAAATATTTTTGTACATGTAATTAAATATTTATTTTTCATCCTTTTAGAAGGATAATTTTTTCTTTTATATTAAATTATTATTATTGTAAATAATGCATATTAATTGAAAATTGTAAAGAACCATTGCTGGATTGGCGGTTAATGTTTTAATTTTATGAAGGGGTTTTATTTGCGTTATATAATTTAAATACTTGATCAGGTATATAATATTGGGCGTCTTTTTTGAAAAATAAAGTTACGTTACGTTATTTAAAATAATGCGTCGGAAAGGTTCGAGTAAATGGTTTAGTTAAAAACATATATTTTTTTAATGAGTGTTATCGACAAGTAAGTTCAATTCCTAAGGGTACAAAATTGCATTTATTAAAACTGGTTTAGGTTGTAATATAGTGTGGTAAACAATAAAAAGTTTGTTTATAGTAACTGACTGTTTATGAATTCAACTACCTATCTTTGATATATTTATATTTGGTTATATATCTGATAATAACACCTTACTTTTTTGAAGTTGGTTCATTTCGGTGTTTCAAACCAATTTAAAACTTACATAAATAAACTTAATATAAAAGAAACACCGCGGCGCCTAATTTTTTCTTTGTAAAGCAAATTCTTACCCATGACATAAATGCTCCACACGGCGAACAGCTAAGCCAAAGGCAATAATAACCTATTATGTAACCCTAGCAAAATAAAGGTTATAACAGTCAGTCTGTTGGTCTGGGATTCTGTCGTTAGTCAACAAGCCTTAATAATGTTGCCGGGAGATGAGACGGTACAAAAAACCCATCCTCTTGTCTCGTTTCGTGGACTTCAGAGATAATGGCTCCCTCGTCTCGACAAGAATGACCTTAGTCGCTCGATTTTTCCTCGTCTTGTCTTATCTCGTCTCGTACTTTGTAATGAAAATTTTAAACGAAAGATATAGCTTATTTTAAAAACACATTTATTATAAGTTTATGAAAGTTAGCAAGCTTACAAATATAAAGGCGTATGCGGATGTTCCTCGAAACTGGCTAGCCCCTATGGCCTTTTTCCTTTTATCGATACAGATATTAATTTGACAAGTATATTTACGATAAAAAAAAATGCAATTTTTAACAAGTGAAAACACTAGCGGCGGCTTATGATTTGTCTAGCTGAAAGGGCTCAACAAACAAAAGCAAAAAAATAACCTACATATACTCTACATCATACCTACGATTTAGGTAGGTACATAATATATGTCCTAATTTTTTTACTAAAAAATAGATTATTATCAAAATTTTAATAAAAGCACATACATAGGCCCGTGCTGGCAGGGAAGGACAGGGGGACAAATCCCCCTGCACCCTTGCCTTCAAGGCCATACAGCGCCTTCACGCCAGTAAAAAGATTGAGAATTTTTGTTATAAGCTATGTAAACAATGAATTGGGGATTAGAGTAACTTAATTAGTTGCTAGCATTTTATTTTATATTACTAAATTGTTTGTTGCCGCCCTTGTAATCAAATCATATTTGGTTTGTTCTTATAAGTATTGTAATTCAATTTTTAAGTTAGTTTTCAGCCTATTTAATTTGATACTAGTGCTGTATTTAAGGCTAATTGAAAGTGATATTTATTTAACTCAATATCGAAGATTAAACTTTAATATAATAGGTTATATGTTATGATATTTCATAACATGCAACGTATAAATAAGACTGCTCATTAGCAGTCTTTTTTTTAATGTGGATGTATATTAGCAAAAAAAAATTGATATTAGGTTTTTCTTTAAAATGTTAGGGTACACTAATAAAATAAGCAGTGTCTTTGATTTAATTAACTGTAAACTTTTTAAAACCATTTTAATTAAGGTTTTTTGTTTTATTTATTATGTTTTATTGCACCTCTACATATCCTAACTAATTAACACTTTTTGGCTTTTATTTCCGAAAGTCCTAAAAAAATGTCAGGTATATGGTATTTTTAAAAAGGCACTTTAATACTCTTTAAAACAATGTTTCAGTTGACCTCCCTTCCCATTAAAAATTTTAGGGTTTGCTTTTACCACCCCAGAGAGTTGATATATTTTGATTAAAAACAAGCGTATAAATATATAGGCTAGCCACTTTATAAAACGCTGCCACATTGTAAAATAATCGTTTACCTTGAATTATTTTATGATACGGCTAGTGTTTTTAGCCATTTTATAAACTGGCCAATCAAATACGAGCCACATTCTAAAATAGATGATTATGATAAAGAAAAAAATATATATATACCTATATATATATATATATATATATATATATATATATATATATATATATATATATATATATATATATATATATATATATATATATATATATATATATATATATATATATATATATATATATATTTGATAGATTATATTAGATTTATGTATTGTATTTAAATTAATTATATATTTTTAAATTAAATTAGATTGAACTTGTTTTATTATAATAACTATCACAATATATTTTTTTGTTTGTGGGGCGCTGATTTGTGCTCCGACTGTATAGACGCTTACCTCAGGTGAGTTCAGTATTCTACAAAGCCTTACGAACTTATATAAATTAAAAACTGATAAATGTTTAACACGTTTGTTTATTAAACAAAATATTTGTAATAAAACTTGAATATCATCTAGTCATTAAATTATGTAAGTATTTATCAGGATATCTACACTAATATATTAATTACAACCCTTGTCTTATATAATTGAAACAAAATAAATAAACTTTTATTATAATATTATTTTATTTTTATTATTATCGTTTTATAATTCGTTTTGAAAAATTTAATAAATTAAAAATAATATGATAAATGTATTTGATTCGATAATTTTATCTTTATTGAAAATTTATTTATTTACTTATTTTTTTCTTTTTAACTTTTAATAAAAATTATTTGTTCGTTATTATAATAAAAATTTATTTGGTCCTAAAATTTATTAATAAAAATAAATCTTTCAAAACACAATATTTGTTCTAAGTATGGACCTGTCCTTTTTCTCCTAGCGGCGAGAAATCTAATTAACCTTATTCAGTTTTAAAATGTCTATTTTAAGTTACCTGTTTATGGTTACAAAACTTGAATTCCTCTTCCAAGTATTAATAAAAAAGGATATAATATTTATACAAACAGGATACGATGTCTTCTAGGAAGATTTATTTGAATTGGACTATGAAAAACCATCAGCTGAGCAACTTGGAACTTTAATACATCTGTTTGAAGAACTTTGTTTACTTTCTTGTGTCATGGAAATCGGCTTAGAATTTATGTAATTTGTCACTACCTCCAGGTAAATTGATTATATATGCTTTGAATTGATTTTTTATATACTTTACTTAATTTCACTTTCTTTAAAACATAAAACTTTGGAAGAAACGACTGTGTCAACTTTCTAGGTTATGTCTAGCCCTTAGCTATGAAACCGCTTTCTTTTGTTTATTTTCGACCCCTGGAGGAGCGTGGTTACTTTAGCAACTGAATTTGGACTGATCTTGTTTTCGGGGTTAATTTGTTTATATACCCCAAGAACAATTGCCACTATTTTATGTAATATGGCGTCTTTCCAGGCACCTAGATAGAATTTTAGCTTGTCAAATATGGCAATTTTAAATAATAAAATTTTAACTTTGTTACTAAGCCTTACTTTGCTGTTATTATCTGGGCAGCTATAATCTCATTGGATAATTAGAAAATTTAATGCTCTTTTTAATGGTGTATAATTATATAAGTTTTATTTTGATCTTGTCTTAATTATCTGCATGTAAACAAATTGATGTCCTCTTTTCTGACTTCTCAAATTTCAATATTTTTATAATTTTCAAATAAACCTCCGTTTAAATCTTATAACTAATACTAAATCTAAATAAATAATAATTTTACACATCTTTTATGACTAATTACAAGGTTTAGGTTTTTATATTAATTCCACAATATGAGTTTAATAAGCTCGATTTTTGTCTTTTTACGCGTCCCGCACTATACACGAAAATTAAAGTATTAATTTTTACTTTTATCTTAAATATATTTATACCATAAGAAAGATGGTTTCTTTCCCTATCTTTTGATATATAGTTTGTTAGGTTTTTAACTACGGTCATTTTAAAACTTCTTATAGCATCATTGGATGTCAAAAGCACTATTTCACCAATATTTAAAATTGTCCTTTTTACTATTAAAATCCAATCACTTTCGTTTTTATGCGGTCATAACTTAGTTTAAACTTAAATCTACCTTATTCTAATTAAATCTAATCCTAATATTAAGTAATTTTGAATGAGTCGATCATTATTGGTTTTGCCTAGGGTTTTTTATGTATTATTGTTTATTTTTGGTTATTATTGTTACAACCCTCTGTATATTTATAACTATCTTGTTATAATATGATCATTAAATTATCATTACATATTTATTTTATACACTTTGCCTTCCACTGATCTTTTTACATTTATTACAGTCAAGAACAGTTTTCTCCGATATTTTCCGAAGTGAATTTCTGTGATTTTTTATTTCTTGTGTAATTAAAATTTACAAAATGTCTCATTCTGTTTATCTTAGGTACCTTATGCCTTTTTCTTGGTTTAAATCCAATTTTTATATTTATATGACCCATTTTACCATAGATATTTATGTTCTTTTTATGTTTTTCCCTTTTCTTTATATTTTATAATAAAAATTTTATTTAATATTCTTCCATAAGGTTATACCATCTCAATTTCCCCTAATTGAATAAATTTTCTTTTTGAAAAAATTTTATTTTGAGAAAAAAATTTATGAAATTATACTTTTTTATTTTATTTACTTTATGGGAAAATTTTAGCCATGTATGAATTCATATAGGTCATTTATGTGAAAAATACCTCGTTCTTTTTCTGTTAGTATGTCACCAAGTAAATAACTATTAATGCCTTTTTCTGTTAGTATTTTATAAGGCCCAATAAAAGGTTGAATGAATCGAGCATATAGTCCTTTTCGCTTGTCTGTCACTCGTAAATTTCTTATCAGGACCAAATCTCCTTTTTTAAATCTTGTACGTTTTCTTATGTTACGCTTTAAATATAGTCTGGCACGTTTCTGGATATTTTTATTAATTTTGTCTATGATCTCTTGGTATCTTTTTTGTTTGTTTTCTTCCTTTAAAATTGTAGTATTTGTTATCTGTCCTAATATAGCGTCAATCGGCATATGAGCTTCGTATTGGGGCACAGTGTGTTGATTAATTATCCTGGCATCTAAACATATTCTGATTTCATTATTTTTTTTAGGAACTACAACTACTGGATTAATATATGTAGTGTCTGCTCGTTCTATTATTCCACTGTCAATCATGTCATTAATTTCTGAATTTACTATTTGGCAATATCGATACGGTATAGGGTAAGTTTTGGCTTTAAATTTATTTATATCCTTAACTATAAATTCATGCTTATAAAGATTGGTTATTCTGTTTTCGTCGTTTACCAATTTGTCGTGTTTGTTTAAAATATCGTTTATGAAATTTATATATTTTTCTGGACATTGGCTGGCTTCAATTCGTTCGTTCGTTATTTCTGTACTTATATTATTTATACTATTCGCCCATTGATTCTCGCTAACATTCACATTTATACATTCATTCATTTCGCTTCGGCTTAGTGTCCATCCCGGATTCACTAATTTACAATTATTTATCCTTTTAGGATTTACTTTTTTACCAATTGGCCTCCTGGGTCCATATAATCTTCATATTCGTGTACAATATTCAGCTGATTCAATGGTGCGTCTTTACATATACTCTTTTGATTCAAATCTTTGCCAATTTTTTTCATAAAATCCACAGCGTGTCCGTTTAAATATAATTTACTTTCTTCGTAGTTTATCTTAGCATTGAATTTATATAATATGTCGTTGCCAATTATCATTTCGCATTGAAGACCCTGCATTATTAAACATTGTATATTAAAATCTTTGCCATTAATATTTAAATTAAGATTGCATATTTGATTTATTTCGTCAAGCTTCTTGTTATTTGCCCCTAATATTTTGATTTTTGGTATTTTGTTGATAATTATGTTTTCTTTGTTTGAAATAGAATCTAATTTTTCTTGATTTATAATTGACCCTTCCGAACCCGAGTCTATTAATATATTTATATTATTTTCATTCAACTTAGCGTTTATATATATTAATTCATAATCTGTATCATTTTCGTTTAAATTTTCGTCCAATTTTATAATTTCGCGCGGATGTTCGTATAAAATCTTTTTATCGTTTTTTATAAAGTTAGTTCGGAGGGTTTTTACTGAAAATTTTGGTTTGTATACTCATTCTGGTCGTGTTGTTGCATGTTTTGTCGTATAATTTCCTTTCGTCGTTCGTCTTTTACTTGCTCATTATGGTACATTCTTGGCAGACTATTATCTCGTGTATATCTTCTTTCTCTTGGTGGTCTTCCCCCTATCTCTACTTGTTCATTACTCCTACTTTTTCTTATTAAGTTAACATTGCGCGTTTGATTATTATTATCGTCGTTATTATATATTTGTCGTCGATTGTTTTCGAAGTAATTATTATTATTGTTTCCATTTCCCTCGTTTCTATAATTGGTTTTATTTTTATTCCTATTGGTGTTATTATAATGAGTAGATTGATAATTTCTCGTAAAGTTCTGCCGATTTCCGTAGTTCTGATTTAATCTATTGTCGTCTCTATTATTATTATTATTGTTAAAATTTCGTTGATTATATTGTGCTCCAAAATTATTATTGTATCTCTGCCTTTGAAACTTTTCGTTAAAATTTTGCACATTATTACCATTATTTGCATTTTGAAAATTATTTCGGGTGTTCCCCCTCTGTACCCGTGTTAAAAATTGTAAAAATTGTGTCATAGTTTTTATATTTTGCAAAGTAATGGTTTGAACAATTTCTTCCTTAAAATGTCTTGCAATTGATAATACTATTTCTTCTTCTCGTATCTTTGGTTCAAGGTAATTTGCAACCGTACTTATTTTCATGGCGTAGTGTACCATATCAGATCTCGTATTATATTGATATTTGCCGAAATATAGCAATTCCCTAAATTCTGATTGTCTTGTCTCGCTCCAATAAAAATCTAGAAACATGTGCTCAAATTGATCAAAATTTTCGAAATTATTTTCGATGTTGGCATACCATATGCTGGCGCCATCTGCCAAATTAGTTCTAATTATCTCTTTTATATCCAAAAAATTTCTGATTCCTCTAATTTTATTTCTAAGTGATAATACAAATGCCTTCGGGTGTATTACCCTTATGTTCCCGTTAAACTTGATTCCCATATCAGCGTTAAAATTATTTCGTATTATTTCTTGGTTTGGTATACGGTTTTCTATTTCGTGTAGTTGTTGTGTCATCCTGTCATTTATGTGTCGTTCTAAATTGTTCGCAGTATTGGTAAGTTTTTCCTGTATGGTGTAATCATAATTATGGATTACATCGTCCCATCTTCTATGTATTGTTTCCACCTTTTCGTTGTTGTCCTGTATATTATTCTCTAATATTTCAAATCTATTGTCGATTTTATTTTCCATGTCGGTTAACTGTCTACCCACAGTTTTCTTTTCTCTCTCCATTATACCTAACATTTCGCTCTTTTGCTTATCTAAATTTTCTGCCATCTGTTTATTAATTTCTGAAATTTTCTTGTCGAACACTATCTGTACTTCTTCGATTTTGTGATGGGTTTTTTCAATTTTTTTATTAGTATTGTCCAATTTTTTATTCAGTTCACTTATACTGGTATTTAAATTTTTATTGAGATCAATTATATTGGTATTTAATTTTTTGTAGTATCCTCCATTTTGTGGTTTAATTCACTTATATTTTGTTTCAGATCCCTGGCGTTACTCATCATGCTGTCATTGAGCTGTTGTAACATTTGCATCATAGCTGTTGCTGTTGGATCTGGCACTTGTGTACTTGTGCCGGGAATTACATATTCCGACACAATATGGACTGTCTCCCCCTGTTGTTTTCCTGTTCCGTAGGGCTTTGTTCATCCCCTTGGTTATTTTTAAGAAACTCCTGAGTATCAGACAAGTCTCGATTCGATACGTATTGCTCATCTCCTTCAACGTTAGGAAGCTGCCTTTTTGCAATGGTCTTTCCAGACCTCAAGCATGTTTTATCAGCCATTTTATTTTAAGTTTTGTTTATATAATTTAAAATTTATATTTATTTTATATGATGTTAGTATTATTTATAAATGTGACCAATTTTCCTATAGAGTAAAGAAAATTGAAATCTGTTGTTTGGTTAGTATGTTAAAATATGCAGGTTTATATATAAATAACAATAATTATACACAAGTGTTCTTTATTATAAAACCACAATAAATAATGCAATGTAATTCAATGTCAAAATATTTATGCCGTATACTGTACCTCTATGATTGACCTTTGTCTTTTACAACGGCTTACCAATATTTATGAACGACCCTGTATAATATACAATACCTAGTATGGATGTGCCTTTTATTTCAAATTGAAATAATTTATATAAGTTCTGCTCTTGTGGAATTCAAAAACTATTTTTTTATGTCATTTAAAATGCCTTCACCATTTAGTCAAGAATATAAAATTTTTCTTATTGTTTAAAATTTGGTTTATTTAATAAAATAAAATAAAATTAGCTATATGTTGTTTTCTTTCAACGTTTCTGCCCCACGTTGGGCGCCAATTGTGATAGATTGTATTTAATTTTGTATTGTATTTAAATTAATTATATTTTTTAAATTAAATTAGATTGAACTTGTTTTATTATAATAACTATCACAATATATTTTTTTGTTTGTGGGGCGCTGATTTGTGCTCCGACTGTATAGACGCTTACCTCAGGTGAGTTCAGTATTCTACAAAGCCTTACGAACTTATATAAATTAAAAACTGATAAATGTTTAACACGTTTGTTTATTAAACAAAATATTTGTAATAAAACTTGAATATCATCTAGTCATTAAATTATGTAAGTATTTATCAGGATATCTACACTAATATATTAATTACAACCCTTGTCTTATATAATTGAAACAAAATAAATAAACTTTTATTATAATATTATTTTATTTTTATTATTATCGTTTTATAATTCGTTTTGAAAAATTTAATAAATTAAAAATAATATGATAAATGTATTTGATTCGATAATTTTATCTTTATTGAAAATTTATTTATTTACTTATTTTTTTCTTTTTAACTTTTAATAAAATTATTTGTTCGTTATTATAATAAAAATTTATTTGGTCCTAAAATTTATTAATAAAAATAAATCTTTCAAAACACAATATTTGTTCTAAGTCTGGACCTGTCCTTTTCTCCTAGCGGCGAGAAATCTAATTAACCTTATTCAGTTTTAAAATGTCTATTTTAAGTTACCTGTTTATGGTTACAAAATTTGAATTCCTCTTCCAAGTATTAATAAAAAAGGATATAATATTTATACAAACAGGATACGATGTCTTCTAGGAGATTTATTTGAATTGGACTATGAAAAACCATCAGCTGAGCAACTTGGAACTTTAATACATCTGTTTGAAGAACTTTGTTTACTTTCTTGTGTCATGGAAATCGGCTTAGAATTTATGTAATTTGTCACTACCTCAGGTAAATTGATTATATATGTTTTTGAATTGATTTTTATATACTTTACTTAATTTCACTTTCTTTAAAACATAAAACTTTGGAAGAAACGGCTAAATCAATTTTTAGGTTATGTCTGGCCCTTAGCTATGAAACCGCTTTCTTTTGTTTATTTTCGACCCCTGGAGGCGTGATTACTTTAGCACTGTTTGGACTGATCTCATTTTTCCCGGGGTTAATTTATATCCCCCAAAGAACAATTGCCACTATTTTATGTAATATGGCGTCTTTTCCAGTAGCGATGACGATATATCACTACCTTTTTAATCGCCGTTATTAAAAAATCGCTGATACAAACGTTGACTAAAATCAAATAACGGCGATTGACAGAAAAGCGATTTTATAATATGCGAAATCGCGTCAACTTATATGCAACATGCACGGCTAATCGCTGTCCATCGCGTTGAGTGAAAAGGGTCCTCGACTCCATCTTCCCCCCCTCACTGTTTTTAAAGGGGAGTTACAGTTTTCTATAATATTTATGCAAAGAAAGGTGTAGTATAGTATAAAATTATAGTAAATCTTTTTTTGCATTGTGGAATTTAAAATAATCGCCGTTATTAAAAAAACCCAGCTGATAGCAAACGTTAAAAATCCAAATAATATATTATATATTTATAAAAAAAAAACAGTATAATAGGGCGAGCAAGTGAAATTAATATACGGTAGCAAAATGAATCACACGAGGCGCTAATAGTTGCAAATAATAAAAACGCTAGTTTGGCGTAGTGTGAAAAATCGCGATCGCGATAAGGGGGTTTAAATCGCCGTTATTTAAAAATCGCGATGGATAACTTAAAATATCGCTGTTTAGCTCATGCCTATTTCCAGGCACCTGAAAATTTTTTAGCTTGTCCAAATATGGCATTTAAATAATAAAATTTTAACTTTGTTACTAAGCCTTACTTTGCTGTTATTATCTGAGCAGCTAGGGTCTCATTGAATAATTAGAAAATTTAATTCTTTTAATGGTGTATAATTATATAAGTTTTATTTTGATCTTGTCACAATTTTTTCTTTAAAACAAATTAATGTCCTCTTTCTGACTTAAAATTTTTAATTTTTTTAAAATTTTTTCAAATAAACCTCCGTTTAAATCTTATAACTAATACTAAACCCAAATAAATAATAATTTTACACATCTTTTATGACTAATTACAAGGTTTAGGTTTTTATATTAATTCCACAATATGAGTTTAAAAAGCTCGATTTTTGTCTTTTCTCGTCCCGCACTATACAAGTATTAATTTTTACTTTTTTTTTTAAATATATTTATACCATAAGAAAGATGGTTTCTTTCCTATCTTTTGATATATAGTTTGTTAGGTTTTTAACTACGGTCATTTAAAACTTTCTTAAAAATCATTGGGTTAAAAAGCACTATTTCACCATATTTAAAATGTCCTTTTTACTATTAAAATCCAAACACTTTCGCTTAAATCTACCTTATTCTAATTAAATCTAATCCTAATATTTAAATAATTTTGAATGAGTCGATCATTATTGGTTTGCCTAGGGTTTTTTTTGTATTATTGTTTATTTTTGGTTATTATTGTTACAACCTTTTATATTTTAACTATCTTGTTATAATATGATCATTAAATTATCATTACATATTTATTTTATACACTTTGCCTTCCACTGATCTTTTTATATTTATTACAGTCAAGGACAGTTTTCTCCGATTTTTCCAATGTTTTTGTGATTTTTTTTTCTTGTGTATTTAAAATTTACAAAATGTCTCATTCTGTTTTTTTTTTTCTTTTTAAAAAATTTTCCTTATTTTTTTCCTTTTCTTGGTTTAAAAACCAATTTTTTTTTTTTTTAATTAAATTTTTTTTTTTATATTTTTTCCCCAAAATTTTTTTAACCCATGAAAAAAATTTAAAGTTTTTTTAATTTTTTTTTTTCCCTTTTCTTTTTTAATAATTTTTGTAAAAAAAATTTTTTTTTTAAAAAAATTTTTTTTATTTTTAAGGTTAAAATTTTTTACTGATTAAATAAAATTATAATTTAAAATTTTAATTATATTTATATTTTTAATTTTTTTATATATATATATAAATAATATATATATATATATATATATATATATATATATATATATATATATATATATATATATATATATATATATATATATATATATATATATATATATATATTCTATTCTCCTTAATAGTAAACTCACCACATCTGACCGTCCGTATGCGAAATCTTCGGTCCTTTTCGTGATCTCCGAAGGTATCCCAAAGACGCAAACTTACATTGACACCGTCCACTACTTCCCATGAGCGTTCGAGGACATCCTTGTAAATACGATATTGGTCGATAGCCCATACTGTGGGTACGTGGGTCGATAGTAACTGAGCTAATGATATCTGTAAGTTAATAGTGCCTTAAAAATAATCCAACTAAATTCACGTTATGACATATCTTAAAAAATTAGCACTCAGTATGTCTAAAGAGTATGTCGCTCATAAAAGTTGGACAAAGTTCTTATGGCTGCTCGCGGCTGCGATCTTTGGCCGAGATTCGCTTCAGATCTCTGCGCTAAGACAATGGGCCCTCTACACCTGCAATATTCACGGTTATGTTTATTGTTGTCCTTTGTCGCGGGCCCAAAAACCGACGTCAAATGGGGAACGCAGCGAAACGCAATTTACAACCTTAGCGCCACAAGTCGTCTGTATAAAGCAGACATAAAAAGTATGTTTGTTATTCAGAAATAGTGTACACAATTTTGCACTTTTTTACGTAAGCTCTCTTATGGTCGGTGTATTTTAGGAATAAGTGTAATATAGGGCAAAATATTTTTGAATAACAAACAAACCCAAAGTAAAGGTTTCTTTTACTTTGATGATAATTTTTAGAAAGGATAAGAAGGTGCTAGAAATGGAAACTGTTTCATTCTGTAGATCGATATTATAGGTTAGTTGTAAAACATTATTTTGCCTCATAACCTTAAAATAAAAATAGTCGTTATTTTGCTGAGTTTGTCCCTAATTCTGGGCTAAAGTTGGCTCCGACCGTCGTTGTACGTAATTCCGTGCTATCTTGGAAGCATACGTTTCACAACTTAAAGCAAAGTGGATATACCTTTATGGATTAAAATAATTAAAATTAATAAAATAAAAATAAGATACAGTTTTATACAAAATCCGTTTTTTTCTTTAAAAAATACTGAAGTAAAATCATACTTAGTTCAAATATTTACTGATATAAGTAAGTATCTATTTCTAAACTAAAATTATAAAGAGAAAAGATTTGTTTTTTTGTAATTTAACCCATTTTAATAATTCTTTTATCATTAAAAAGCTACCTCATTTAAAATAACGGGATTTATGATAAATCTATGCGGTACTAGTATATTTTTGTAAGGTTTTCATCCGTCGTATCGTTTGTTAAATTTTCAAAAGATACAAGACTGTAACAGATACGTAAAAAATGAAATAAAACCCCTACTACCCCACTTATTTTTATTATTTGACAAAGAAAACTTAGAAACAAATGTTTCTCCTTATCTACTTGATACTATAGACTGGCTGTAGCAGAATAAAGAACATGCATAAAAAACTGGTGGTGTTTTAAAGGTCTTTTATTTTTTCTCACCGACGTATTTACTTTAGTTCATTTGGTACAACAGTATTCGATATTCAGGGTGGTTCTACTGGATTTAAATTCTGGAGCTAATAATGAAATTTTATTTACAAAAGTGAATTAAAGTAACTAATCTACTCCTGCTACTACACTAAAACAAGCCTATTAATTTAAGAAATATTGAAAATGCAGAGCATTTCAGGAGTAATTTGATCACATTCGAAAATGATGCATTCGCGCAACTCATCCAAAGACTCTGGTTGAGTGGCATACACTTTACGTTTTATGTTGAAGAAAAAGGCTAGAGGGTAAGTCAATTCGTGACACCTTCTAGCTTTCACGCAGACTAAACACCAGCAATTAAAAATCCGCCATCAGCAAATATCGTGGAACAGTTCGGGATGGAAGTCTCAAACCTGTTACGAGACACTCCAGAATTAACTAACTTTAGAGCCTATTGTGCGGACAAGCAACTTGACCAGCATGAGAGTTTGCCGATCACTCCGGAGGGGGTAAAAAGTGCTCTAGATGGTGTAAGAAATTATTCTGCACCTGGTCCGGATGGTATCGACAACTACTGGTGGAAAAAATTCCCCAGTACACATCCGCATTAAGCCAGAATCTTTAATTCTTGGCTTAACGGGGTTCACGAATATACAAGAGATGTTGGCATGGAGTTCGGCCTCGACAAGTGTGCAAAACTTTACTCTTTTGAAGTAGTTAAGTGGACGCGGGAGGAACTGCGCGAGCTGGAAATCTGCACACGAAAAGTGATGCATCTTCACCGTAGCATACATCCGCGCTCATCAACATCTCGTATTTACCTCACACGCCACCAGGGAGATAGTGGCCTTTTAGGCTTGAAGTGTATGAATGATCGGCTGGTTTTAAGTCTTGCTTGTCAGGATGCCAGTAGTACTGATCCACTGATGCAACTAGTAAAAGCACATGAAATAGCTAATGTTTACGCATTTCTATTCAATGCAGCGGAGAAATTCGATCTTAGATTTGCAATAGATCCAAACGACGACCAATCATCTAAAAGACTTGAGTCTAAAGCCGTAAGAACTGCAGTTAAAAGAGCAGAACAGCAGATACTCTTAGAAGATCACATTAATAAGCCGCAACACGGAGTATTTTACTAAAACATAGAAAGACTCAATTTATCTTAAAACCTTACGTTTGGGTTTTAAAATCTGCTAGGCTCAAGTCTGAGATCGAGGGTTTCCTACTAGCATGCCAGGATGGGATGATAAACACATTGGCATACCGAAGTCAGTTTTCTAACATTCCTGATACTATTTGTCGAGCCCGTCGACAGACTTTCGGAACATACGACGGGTATATTGGCACTTAGCAACGCTGTTTAGGGGCTGCGAAACACCTTATTCCTAACATCCGCTTAAGCATCTGTAACCAGATGCCTTAAAAGATTGAACGCCGAATGCAGTAAATAGCCAACAAAATAACGCTTCTCTCATCAAACAGCGTTGTCTAGATCGCATACTATCCCTGGCTGTTTTTAACAACAGCTTAAAGAAAAAGGCTGAAGGATAAGTGACACAAATCAATTCTTAAGTAGATCTTCTAGTATTATTGCAGACTCAACACCAACGATTAAAAATCCGCCATCAGCAAATGCTGTGGAATAGTTCTGGAAGAATGTTTACGAAATCTCAAAGTCATTACAACGAAAAACTCCTGATTAACTATTGTGTGGGCACGCAGCTTGACCAGCATAATAGTGCGCTAATTAGGCCCGAGGAGGTGAAAAGTGCCCTAGATGGTGTAAGAAACTATTATGCACCCGGTCCGGATGGTATCAACAACTACTGGTGTTAGAAATTCCCCAGTACACATTCGCATTTAGCCAGAATATTTGATTCTTTGTTAACAGGGACATTCCAATTTCTGAGTGGTTTATAGAAGGCCGAACTATATTGATACCAAAAAAGGAGGCTTTGAAAAAAAAACAGGAACCTATAGACCGATCACTTTCCTCAATACTTGCTACAAGGCGAGAATCTTCCACTCTAGAATATTGAGTACAGTTGATTCTTTACTCTGAATATATCTTAAAAACTACTGCTTAAAGATCTTAAAGTTCTTCTTAACTCAATTTGATGTATTAGGCGATTGATGTCACTTTGGAAATCAAAGTTTTCCATAACATCTGGAGCACAAAAAATTATTACCGAACCAGTTAAATCTAAATGGGGTGTATAGAGCTGATACGAAAACGATTTAAAAGCTGACATAGGACACGAAAAATAATGCATCTTTACCGTAGCATCCATCTGCGCTCATTGATCTCTCGTACCTTGCCACCAAGAAGGTCGTGACCTTTTAAATTTGAAGTATATGCATGATCGGCTGGTTCTGAGTCTTGGTTGTCAGGATATCAATAGTACGGATTCATTGCTGCATTTTGGAGCATTTTTATTCAAGGCAGCGGTATGAGCAGCGAAGAAATTCAGATCCGAATGATGACAAATCACTTATAAGACTTGAGGCTAAAGGTGTAAAAACTGCAGTCAAAAGAGCAGAACAGTACCTGCTGATCAAAAATCACATTAATAAGTTGCAGCACGGAGTATTTTACAAAAAAATAGAAAGACTCGATCTATCTCGAAACCTCACGGTTGGGTTTTAATCTGAGATCAAGGGTTAGCATATCAAGATAATGTGATAAACACATTGGTACACCGAAATTTTCCGACATCTTTGATACTCCTTCTAGAGCCTAGTAAATAACTACTCGAAACCCCTATGCACCTACTGTTAGCTTGTCCAGTACATGCTGTCAGTGGTTACATCTACCGACATAACGATGTGTTTCGGGTACTCTACCATCACCTCAGGAATTACTAGGGTATCGATGAGTTGAGGTGTATGCCCGCATGTCAACATTTACCCAAACAACTGGTGATGAAAATGCAGAACTCTGTTGTCATTAGGTTCCTTCCTTTACTGAGGCAAATGAATTTGGCCGAAGATCACTTACCGAGCGACGCAACATGGGATCGAATCTTTTGTAAATAATATTAATTATAATAATAACCTTAATTAAATAGGAACTTCAAATACAGTTCGTTACAAAGGAATGCATATTTTAGATAATTAAAATACAATAGTACATCTATTATATGACATTAATAAAGCATTGTAACAAAATGTAACAAACAATTACATTATTTATAATCTAAAAAAAATACTTTTTTTTTCTTTAAAAAAACGTGTCTCGGATATTGCATACAATCTCTTTGAATTAAAAATAAATAAAATGAGTTGGAAGATTTCTTTTACAGATCTACACTTAGTATATTCTTTTTAACTCCTAGTATCATTATGAACCATTCTTGGGCTGTCAAGAACGGTTCTATAGAATGACTTCAATATTTAAGGTATCGTTACAGGCTCTTTCAAAACCTAAAAGGAATATACTAACTGTGGTGCACTTTTTAACATAGTTGGAAAGGTTTTGTAGTCTCCCAAGCCCATATCAAATAAAGAATTTATAGTGTTTTTTTAGGTTGGTTCTTTTAAAAATTATTTATGTTATGTGGCCATACAAACAGGAAAAAAGGCGATTATTAAAATAAAAACTAGTGTGAAATATTCTAAATGAGTCTCAATTTGTTGAAAATTTAGACATTGAAGATATTGGTATATAGCGATTACATTATTTAAGAATTATTCTTATAAGTACTGCGATTTTATAAATTTTGCAATGGCGCTTTGCAATTTTGCCCAGCATAAAAGGTTACACTGAGAAAACTGTTTAAAGATCATCATTAAAATTTTAATAACCGTTATTAAATTTTGTTAATAAAATAGGGGATGACTAAACGGTTTAATAGATGTCATTAAAGTCAACTTATAGCTTTACTTTAATAATAATTATTAAAGGACTTTAATAATTTTTTTTTAATTTCTTTAAATAATTATTATTAAAGTCAGTTAATAGTGGTAACTAAATTACTTTAATAATACGGATTACTTTACCATCCGTATTTTTGGCGACCTGCATATATAGTTATAAAAGATAATTATATCTATATGGCGACCTGCAATGGTATGCATGAGCGCTTGTTCCCGGAAACAATATTCATGCTTCATGCATACGAAATAGCATGCGAAAAAAGATTTGTTCCCGGGAAAAATCGCTCGAAAATACCGCTGCGGGGGTCACACTTCACACTGTAAGTGAGCCGATCACTAAAAGGGGCCCATGATTAAAATCTTTATTGCAGAAGACAAAATTGTACAACACGCCATTATCATATTTTACCGATACAACGCGTAATTTTTTTCTGTTCAGTGACGCGTACCTTCAAAAACGGGAACTCTTTAAGAAATGACCGTTGCGGCAGACTCCACGCAGGGTTTCTACTCTTTCGGTTTCTGCCTTCGGTACTCTTCGGATTAATTCGGCGACTTTTTGTTAAAGGGTTTAATGATCATCTTTAAGGGTTTAAAGATCATCTTTAAGGGTGTTGCAGTTGCTATTTATCTTGTTTATTATGGCTGCAAACTATTTAATAAGGTTTATAAATAAAAAATTCTGTAAGTCTGTTTAATAAAAACTATTATACACTTTAATTAATTTTATAAAATACTTTAATAAATTTGTTTTTTTTTTTTAATTTTCTACGATCTAGTAGTAGTATCAATTAATCTTGCTAATAATTATTATTAATGCCATTAATAAAAACAATTAAATGTTTTCTATAAATGAAGTTTAATTCTGAATATAATTTGGCTTAAAAAGTCTTATTAAAAAAAATACAGTGGCTTTTAAATCTCTAATTAGTATAATTAACAAAAAAATAATTAAAGACTTTAATTATCGGATTTTTCTCGGTGTAGGGCAGTATGTAAAATGAGGCTGTAGTAAACTTTAACAAATGATAATTTTTAAACGGATAGAAAGGTGAGACCCTAGAAGTACTTAAGGCATTTTAAAACAACTGCTTCAACCCATAATAGTTTAAGTTATTAAAATATAAAAATAATTAAACTTTTTGCCTTTATAATAAATAAACTAATTACCTAAATATTTAAAAACTATTTTAAACAAACAAACAGCAAACTAACCAAACAAATAATTTATTTAGGCACAGTTTCCCGAAATGTCTGTAAAATTAAACACGAACGGAGATCTCGCTAGTAGACCAGTTTGATCGACTTTAAGCATGGTTTTTTAAATACAAAGAGTGAGAACGGTAGAATAGAGTAGACTTATATAATTCTACAGTACACACCAGCGGTCCCACTGTTTAAAGATTTTTAACGAGTAGCCAATAAGGACTGGTTAATACTAACATGTATAAATATGTTCTATAGTTTTGTGGCAAATCTATTCCTTAGTACGTTTTTGTTGTGATTACTCGCCTTGAAATGTTTTAGAAAATGGAACCACTTTAGTCTTGATCCCGAGGTATAGCGAAATGAGCCTGCTATTAGATCTCAAGTAACAAAAACAAAAGTATTCAATATAAACGAAAACACAAAAAATGTTACTTATAAGATATTCTGTGAATGTTATAAATTTAATATAGGTGAAACTTCCAGGCCATTAGCTAAATGCACAAAAAACACAGAACATACATAAAAAACACAAAATTCTACAAATAAAAAATCTGCCACAACTAACCAGAAAATAAACTGCAATGCTTCCAGTATTTAAGCCAAGAAAACTTATTCAAAAAAACGTAAAAAAAGTGCATTTATATTATTAAATAAAGATAAATCTGTTAATTTAAATAACATAAAAGGTTACCAATGCTTAATGCTTAAGTAATTTCAGGTAAAGTTAAAATCAATTAAAACAAAACACCACCTTTTTTCTCTTTTTAAAAATTATAAATATATACCAGTCAAACAAACTAATATGCCATTTATGACAAAACGTCATAATTATTTTTAAAAAATTCAAAAGTTCATAAATTGACAACGGTGGCCAACTTGCCACCGGAACGTAGATAAGTGTTAATTTTTTCGGGGTTTTTCTTTTTTCTATTTTAGGCGATCTGCTAGTTTATAGGGATCAATAGGGCTGAGCAGACTGAGTTCGCTATACCCTGGAACCAAAACCGAAGTGGTCCCATTTTCTAGAAAATGTCAAGGCTAGTAATTTCAACAAAAACATACCAATATTTATATTTAAATAAACTAATGAACTCTTTATTTAAATATGGGTAATTGTCTCCTCTCCGATCTTGACCAAATTTGGTCAACGGGGGTTTTTTGGGGGGCTGATTACGAATCTGAAAAAATCTTATTTCGGCAACGTTTCGTTTTCAAGATATTTATCATCAAAGTTGAAAATTAAACTAACCTTATTTACACTATTCCTCTTTCTTTTTGCACATAATTCTTAATTTTTTGACTAAATTGGCACACAATATTTCACAAACACCTTTTAAAACTTGTTTTTCTATTTAATTTACACCTTTTTTCCGTTTAATTGCAAACCTCCACTTTCACACGCCGCAATGTGGCCGCAACCATGCATATCTCGCAGGCGTATTGAATAATTCGACTTTTTGCAAAAAGACCAGGTGTTTTGCAAAATGCCGGCGTTTTGAACAATTCAATACACTTCTGCAACGAGCCTGGCTATTTTCAGGCGTTTTGTAAAATGACTAACCAGAGCTAGGGGGATTAAACAGTAATTAAATTTCTTTTCAGAATGACAAAACATTAAATTTAGTTATTTTGCCTTTCTCAAGACTTAAGTTAGAATAAACAATTCATCAGCGGTATTATTTTTTACTGATATTAATATTGTTCTCAAAAGTAGGGTCATCGGTGATTTCATCCATTCTTTTTTACTTTAAAAGGGTAATAAAACAGAAACAAGTGTCTTGGTTAATCTCGTACAATAACAAATAATGCATACATTTTAGGTTAGAAAAACCGCGTAAACGTAGGTTCAACGTTTTGTAAAATCTGACTAGTCATTTGTAACAAAAATAACATAGTTGTTCAATCCGCCTAGCTCTAGTTGGTCATTCTGCAAAACGCCTGAAAATAGCCAGGCTCGTTGCAGAAATATATTGAATTGTTCAAAACGCCGGCATTTTGCAAAACACCTAGTCTTTTTGCAAAAAGCCGGATTATTCAATACGCCTACGACATATACACTAGGAATTTTACAAGCCAGGATGGCCGCTGCCTTTGAACTTGAAAGTTCGCAATTTAATGGAAAAAAGGTGTAATATAAATAAAAATACAAGGTTTTTAAAGGTGTTTATAAAATGTTGTGTGTCACTTTAGTGTAAAAATCAAGAATTGTGTACAAAAAGAAGGGGGAATATAGTGAAAATGAGGTTAGTTTGATTTTTAACTTTAATGATGAATATCTCGGAAACGAAACGTTGCCGAAAAAATATTTTTTTAGATTCGTAATCAGCGCCCCAAAAAAACCCGTATATCAAATTTGGTCAAAATCGGAGAGGAGGCAACTTTCGTGACAATTACCTAAATATGTTCTACTTGTTTGAAAGAGAGAGAAAAGTAAAATACTAAATTTAACAAAATTTTGCACTCTATAATTTCAAGGGATAAGTAAGTAGTTCTTTTACCAAAGTTTAAGAAATAGTCGTATCTTGCAAAATGTTGGACCAGTTAACATGGTTGAATTTAGAGAACACAGTTAATTTACAAATTAGTTAAGTCCCTATTTTACTTTTAATGTAATAATTTAAATTTACTTTGCTTGCCTACGACTGATATAAGAATTACCATTTAAACTCTAAATAAATAAACTAATGACTTTCTAGGCCTTCACTTCTGGTTGTGAAGTTAGTTGATTCTTATTATTTACTTCCCTTTTTGTTCAAAGCTACCACAAAATAGTTTTACCCAAATTGGGTATGTTTATTAAACTGCAATTTGAAACTCACCTGCTTATTGCAAGCCCTAGCACAAATTAGTCGAGTTTTGCCAACAGCCGTGTCTCCAACCACCACACACTTAACCAACTCCTGATGGGGTTGTTCATTATCCATCCCCCCAGACCACAATTCCGACATCCATCACACAGTGGCCCCCTGAAAGGTTGATTAGAATATACCAAATAATTAAAAAATATGACTATACAGGGTAACAACGAACCCTTGGCCAGAACGTCATTCAGCTGCTTTTTAATTAACAATAAGAGTTAATATTTAAATAAAGATATAATTCATTTGGCCCATACTTTCCGTAAAAAAAATTAAATATCAATGCTGGCTTTACCAGAAATAGACATAGATCGAGAATTTTAAATAGAAGACTGTGTGTATTATTATATATATATATATATATATATATATATATATATATATATATATATATATATATATATATATATATATATATATTTTTCAATTTTCTTAAACCATTTCTTTATAATAAGTTTTTGTTTCTTGGGTATAGGTTTTTTGTTATTTGTTATTTACGGAAACACATTACTTTGACGTTTCGATTTTTGGTTATCAACCTAAAAACAGAACAAAGTTAACCATAGATTTTACATATACATAAAAGAAAAACAAACAACAAAAACATACACGACTTACAATGGCACTACGATGATTTAATATACATTTAAAAACATTGTTTTAATAATTTTTAATTTTTAAAAATACGCACCTCGAAGAAACATCTTGGTAATCGGACTATTTAAATTGTATTGGTACAAATAACTTAGAATATTTTAAAAAATGCTTATATTTTATTTTTTGTTATTAGGAATTTTAGATTTATAAGAAAAGTAAGTGATTTTATTTGTTATTTTTTTATTAGATTTAATTTATAAAAGTAATTTACAAAATTATATACAGGTTGGTTTAAAAATTAGGGGTTAAAACAATTAGATTTAAATGTTGGTTCAACTGGCAAAATTTAGACTGTGTTCTTTTTTAAAATCATTCAACAAAATTTTGTGGATGATTTTTTTAAAAAAAAGTTTAAAACAATTCATGTTTCAATTTGCCACAAACATAAAAATTTAAATATTTTAAAAACCTGCTCCTCATCCAAGAAAAATTTAAGGAAATGATTCATTAAAAAACAAGCTTTGACAAACAAGTATCAACAACTCCACTATAATCCTAATATGTTAACCTAAACCAAAAATAAATTTTTTTATAAATTAATAAATAAAAAAAAAAATAAAATTTTCTTATAAATCTAAAATTCTAAAAAAAAAAATTTTTAAAAAAATTTTTTATTAAACAATCGATATTTAAATTAAAATTTTTTTTTTTATAGAAAAACATGGTAATTTGTTTTTTTTAAGTATTGTAAAAAAAATGTCTTTTTGAAAAAATAAACAAAGTCAAAAAATTGTTTTTTTCCCTAAATAACAAAATTAAAACAAAAAAAAAAAAAAAAAAAATATAAAAAAAAATATATATATATATATATATATATATATATATATATATATATATATATATATATATATATATATATATATATATATATATCGACCTCGTTTGTTTAAAAATAGCCCCACAAGAATGTACGATTTTTTAACAACGACTCCAGGTTTAGAAAAGGAAGATTAGTACATAACCTTAAAACTAACTATGCTTATTTCCTCGCATTTTAAGAACAAGTAGTGTTTTGTGTTGTGAATTTAAAGTTTTTCTCGTAATATTTAAAGAAAATATGGATCGGAAAGTAAGTAGATTAAACTATTTTCTTTTATACTTTGTTTTTTTTGTACGTAGGTATATAGATAAACTGACCAAAAATCCTGATTATAAAGATCAGTCGTTTCTTTAAGATTTAAATTACCATTCGTCCCGAATATTGGGGTAATAAGTCCGGATTTCATTTCGTGGGGACCTCCCATCCCCTAGATACATATAAATTAAAAAAAGAATGAAATAGAAATTTGTTGTTTTATACCTACCTACATAATCTGTAGTAATTTACGTTAGAAGACCAGAAAGTAGTGTTCGGTTTTTTATTCTGTGGTGTTTGCAGGTCAAGCCAAGCGGTTTCTAGGGCGAGCCGTAGGCAAGTCCTGAAAACTTGGCGAGACCTGCAAAACATTTGTTTTTAGATCCTGAAATGTACAATCTTTTTTTCAACCGAAACTATTAAAAAAACAAATTTTAATATTTAAAAACAGGTCTATTTATGCGTTTGACTTGGATTTGACACTTATTATAACAATAAGAATTATTTAAGACACCCACATTACATTAGTGCTTAGAACTCAGCCTTCGTGGACTGTCTAAAGATTTAAAAAAACTGAAGTTTTTTTTCCATAACAACCATAAATAAAAAAGCTGCTAAATTAGCAGCTTATTTTCTATTTCATGGATGTGCAAAGTGACAAATAAGACTAGAAAAGTGACAAATGAGCCCGGCAAAAGTATTTTCCCGGTCTTGCCCGGGAAAAAGTTATCTTCTGGCCAAAAAATGCTCCAGAAAATGGGTATTATCCGATCAATCGGAAAAAAGGACTTAAGAAGCAGAAATTTGATATTTTAAATAAATAAAATACTTCGGTTAAATTAATTTTATCAAAGTTTTAACTTAAACTATTCACTGTGATGTATTATATTTTGTAATTTTTAAAGGCCCTGATATTAGACACTTGACACAATTATAATAATAATAATAATAAAAATTAAATTATGAGACAATTAATTATGAAACAAATTGTAGATGCAGTACAGTTTGTTTTCTAATAACAACTAATCAGAAAGTGGATTGGCAGTGAAAAAGAGAGACAGTGCTTTAACATGCTCAAGTGACGTAACTAGTATAACTGTAAGTAAAAAATTCTTTAAGAGATAAATTGAATTGTT
The DNA here is from genome assembly GCA_019359885.1 of Listronotus oregonensis. NCBI lineage: Eukaryota > Metazoa > Arthropoda > Insecta > Coleoptera > Curculionidae > Listronotus > Listronotus oregonensis. The sequence goes on from JAHBCN010002726.1 coordinate 127,956, forward strand.
AATTGGATTGTTTATCAATAGAAGCAAAATAATGATATAATACAAAGTTTCTAAATCCTTTTTCAAAATTGGGTGATTAATCAGTAGTTTACTCTGCCATTTAGTAATGGCTAATCGAGTTGCTAATATTAGAGAAAATGCCAACTATGTATTAAAAAAAATTGCGGGCTTTTAAGGCTAATCGAGTTGCTAATATTAGAGAAAATGCCAACTATGTATTAAAAAAAATTGCGGGCTTTTAAGCCAAGACAGGGTTTTTATCCTTTATATTAGGTAAAATAAGGTAGCTATGACACTATCTGCAAATACAGCTTTTTTTGCCAAACTAGTATTATAAAATTATCTTCTTTATTAATGAAGCAATTATGTCAGTAACTTAAAGTATTTGGGCAAATATTTTACAGTTTTCTTTTTCCAGGTGCAACTCGGAGGAAAAAATAGAACAGAATATGGATATTAAAAATACATGTACATACAATTGATTTTTAATAAACATTTATAAATTATATAGGCATTTTTTAATACCTAACTTTAGACCTTTTTATTATTTTTTTTAAATATTACTCATATTTACACATCACAAAATATTTAAGACTTTTTATAAAGTAAATTAAGAAAGATAAACATTATTACATGAACAATTTTTTATCATGGTTAATTAAATAATTTCTTGAGGTTTTAATAATAAAAGGGGTATTTTACACTTTTAGTTTTACAAAATGTAAACACAAAGGATTTTTAATCAATTTTTTCTTATTCGACCAGCCTTCGTTTTAAAAAATAGATTTCATTTCGTCAGTGCTTTTTTGCCTATAAGCAAAAATATATATACTCCTCGATCTTTGCTATAACTAAATTTTCTCCCACTTCAGAAGTTTAACAGAAAATAATATATGAGGAAAGGCGTAAAAAATCTTTCAGTAATTTTAATCAAATCCGTGATCGATTACTTTAATATCAACATTTTTACAAAAAGTTTGCCCTTTTTAATATACTTGGTATCGTGGGCCCCCTAATGATAAAGTCGCCAACTTAATACGTTTAGTGAATTTCAAAGCCATCATCATTATACTGATTTTTATTTCAAAGATGTACAATAAATTGTTTACAAAATACGATTCACAACCATACTTAATTAAACATGCTCTATTATTACCATAAACCACACATTATGGATTCAAAAGATCTTTTAATGTTAATTGATTAATGGAAATATTACAGAACACTAGTTTGTTTATAATCAACATAACAAAACCGCTTATTAAAGTCCTTAAAAAATCCTCTTTATAACGTAAATTATATAACGTGGGTGTTTCAGAATATGTGTTAGGCATAACCAATGCAAAATACGTAACGAGGCCGTGTAAGTTTCGAAACCAAAACGTTGTATTTTTAACGTAACTAGGATTTTGCTTAGTGGGTATATATAATATATATATATATATATATATATATATATATATATATATATATATATATATATATATATATATATATATATATATATATATATATATATATATATATATATATATATATATATATATATATATATATATATATATATATATATATATATATATATATATATATACAGGGTGTTTGATTAAGGCTGGCTACCAGGCTTATATGGGAAACTGTTGACCCCAGGGGTTCAGGAAAAAAATCCTTATACCAAAAGTGACCATGAAAACTCAATTAAAAATATTTTTACCTTTCGTAAATCTCCGTAAGGGAGCGTACCTAGTAGTCTAATTTTTAAAATTGACTTAAAATGACAAAATGCATTATTAAGCGGAACATTTCTTTATTCAGTTTTAGTCGATGATTCATTGGTTACAAGTTTTTCTAATACCTTTTTTTATTTCCTGTGTAAATAAAGGAGTGGGGGAAGCTTTTGTTACTAATTTCAAAAAATGATGTATCTTTAGAATGCCTTAACGGATTGACCTCAACTTGAGCTCGTTTAAAAGAGAATACCCTACATATTCAGCAAGTGTTTTGGTGATTACAAAAAGTTGACTAATAATTTTTTAAAACGGCGATATGTTGCAACCTAACTTATATTTTAATTTTTCTAGGTTATTTTAAATGGAAAGATATACTCTTCTCTCGTTCATTATAACTATAATTTAGTTAGAAAAACACTAGTCAAAACCGCATTTCAATATCTCAAACCGTTAAACAAATATTTAGAATTGTTGTAAAAAAAGCATTAAATTTTTGATTTATCCTCGTATTTTTTATTTAAAAAGTGCATAAAATGTTGTTCAGGCGAAAAATATGTAATTTTTTTCGATTTAATTAATAAAAGTTGCCCCAAATATGCATTTTAAATATAATTTCTGATAAACATTATAGTCCTTAAGATTCTCCTTTAAAATGATCGAAGTTAGCCATGAATTTCAATATAACAAACAAATGCCCAAATTAATGACAGGTAATATCACAGTGTAATTTTCTCTTTGTTTACGTTTTAATAACAGCGTTCTCGTTAACTTGTCCATTATGAATAAGCTTATTCTAATAAAGTAGGCTAATTTTTTGAATACCATTAAAACGTAAACAAAGAAAATTACGCTGTGATATTACCTCATTAATTTGGCATTTGTTGTTTTAAATTAGGGCTAACTTGATCATTTTAAAGGCAATTTAAGGATTATAATGTTTATCAGAAATTATATTTAATATGCATATTTGGGGCATTTTTATAATCGAAATATTTGGACTTTTAATTTTTAAATCGAGAAATCAAAAATTTAGGAACCTATAATTTATCTTACCCCAAATTATGAACAACAAAGTTTTAACAAATTTTTCAGCTTATTTAAATTATACCTTAAAAAAACGAGGGAAATCAAAAATTTAATGCTTTCTTTACAACAGTTCTAAATATTTGTTTAACGGTTTGAGATATTGAAATGCGGTTTTGACTAGTGTTTTTCTAACTAAATTGTAGTTATAATAAACGAGAAAAGAGTATATCTTTCCATTTAAAATAACCTAGAAAAATGAAAATATAAGTTAGGTTGCAACATATTGCCATTTTAAAAGTTTGTTAGTCAACTTTTTGTAATCACCAAAACACTTGCTGAATCTGTAGGGTATTCTCTTTTAAACGAGCTCAAGTTGAGGTCAATCCGTTAAGGCATTCTAAAGATACATTATTTTTTGAAATTAGTAACAAAAGCTTCCTCCACTCCTTTATTTACAGAGGAAATAAAAAAAGGTATTAGAAAAAGTTGTAACCAATGAATCATCGACTAAAACTGAATAAAGAAATGTTCCGCTTAATAATGCATTTTGTCATTTTAAGTCAATTTTAAAAATTAGACTACTAGGTACGCCCTTACGGAGATTTACGAAAGGTAAAAATATTTTTAATGGAGTTTTCATGCTCACTTTTGGTATAAAGATTTTTCCTGAACCCTGGGGTCAACAGTTTCCCATATAAGCCGGTAGCCAGCCTTAATCAAACACCCTGTATATATATATAATATATATATATATATATATATATATATATATATATATATATATATATATATATATATATATATATATATATATATATATATATATATATATATATACGGTGACAACAAATCACTACCCAACCCTTTGTTTTCTTGAATGAAAACATAGGCTTTCCAATTTTAAGATAATATATTATAAGATGCCAATTTTAGATATTATAACATGTGTCTATCACTCCAGGTTTAACCGGAAACGACATCAACTTTTATTTTTTCAATGGAACACCCTGTATATTTTTCGAAATTTGGATTCTACGGATCATTTCTGATATAAAATCTATATTATATCCTATACCTATCTGTGCTTGTTTTTAAGAAAATGGCGATTAAAGAAGTCCAAACTACCGCACATTATGCAGTTTTATGGGAAAACAAATAAATCTTATTAAAATTTAGTATGTTTAATTTAATTCTTCCTGAAGACTCTATCTGTGGAGGTCATAATAAAACTACTTCCGGCATTACCGGAAGTACTGCAAAAATTGACTTTTCTAATAATGTTACTTCAAAAATGTTAATGTAACACCCTGTATATTTTTTAATATTTAAATTTTACAAGTCATTCCTGATACAAAATCTCTATTATCTCCTATATCTATCTTTGATAGTTTTGAGAAAAGGGCGATTGAAATGTTCAAACGACCGTATATTATGCAGTTATAGGGGCAAACAATTTTCTCGAAAACTAACAAAGATAGGTATATGATATAATATAGATTTTATATTAGAAAAGGGCAGTAGGATCCAAATTTTAAAAAATATACAGGGTGTTGCATTTAAATTTTAAAGTAACATTATTATAAAAGTCAATTTTCGCAGCACTTCCGGTAAAGCCGGAACTATTTTATTATGACCCCACAGATAGGCTCTTTAAAAAATTAAATTAAACATATAAAACTTTTATAACATTTATTTGTTTTCCAAAAAACTGCATAATGTGCGGTCGTTTGGAAATCTTCAATCGCCTTTTCTCAAAACAAGCAGAGATAGGTATATGATATAATATAGATTTTATATCAGAATGATCTGTAGAATCCAAAGTCCGAAAAATATAAAGGGTTTCCATTGAAAAATCAAAGTTGATGTCGTTTGCGGTGAACCAAGTGACAGAAACGTGTTATAATATCCAAAATTGGCATCCTTGATATAATATGTCATCCTAAAATTTGAAAGCCATAAGAAATTTTCATTCAAAAAATAAAGGACTGGGTAAGGTGTTTCGTTGTCACCCGGTTTTAATATATATATATATATATATATATATATATATATATATATATATATATATATATATATATATATATATATATATATATATATATATATATATATATATATATATATATATATATATATATTTATATATATATATATTTTTTTAATGAAAACATATGGTTTTCAAATTTTAGGATGACATATAATATTATTAAGATGCCAATTTTGGATATCATAACATTGCCTATTATTTCCGGTTTAACCGGAAACGACATCAACATTGTTTTTTTAATGGAACACCCTGTATATTTTTCGGAATTTGTATTCTCGGATTATTTCTGATATAAAATCTAAATTATGTTCTATACCTATCTGTTAGTTTTTGAGAAAATGGCGATTAAAGATGTCCAAACTACGGCATATTATGCAGTTTTATGGGAAAACAAATGAATGTTATTAAAATTTTTTATGTTCAATTTCATTTTTTCTGAAGGCTCTATCTGCAAAAGTCATAATAAAACTACTTCCGGCATTACTGGAAGTGCCGCGAAAATTGACTTTTCTTATAATGACTTCAAAATGTAATACAACACACTGTATATTTTTAAAATTTGGATTCTACGGTGATTCTTGATATAAAATCTGTATTATATCCTTACCTATCTTTTTTTAGTTTTTGAGAAAACGGCGATTGAAGATGTCCAAACGACTGCACATTATGCAGTTATAGGGAAAAACAATGTTCTTAAAAACTAACAAGGATAGATATAGGATATAACACAGACTGTATATCAGGAATGACCCATAAATTCAAATTTTTGAAAAATATCAGGGTGTTGCATTAAAATTTTTGGTAACATTATAAGAAAGGTTAATTTTTGCATCACTTCCGGTAAAGCCGAAAGTAGTTTTATTATGACCTCCAATAAGGTCTTCAGAAAAAATTAAATTTAACATAAAAAATTTTTTACAACATTTATTTGTTTTCCCATAAAACTGCATAATGTGCGATAGTTTGGACATCCTTAATCGCCATTTTCTCAAAACTAGCAGAGATAGGTATAGGATATAATATAGATTTTATATCAGAAATTATCCGAAGAATCCAAATTCCGGAAAAATACAGGGTGTTCCATTAAAAATAATCAAAGGATGTTTTTTCCCGGGTTTGAACCGGAGTGATGGGCACATGTTATAAATCCAAAATTGGCATCTTATGACATAATATGTAATTCTAAAATTTTGAAAGCCATATTTTCATTTAAGAAAATAAATGGCTGGGTAAATTTCGTTGTCACCCGGTATGTATATATATATATATATATATATATATATATATATATATATATATATATATATATATATATATATATATATATATATATATATATATATATATATATATATATATATATATATATATATATATATATATATATATATATATATATATATATATATATATATATATATATATATATATATTTATTTATATAAATTATGTTGGTTTTTTTACCTTTGAAAGTGCGCAACGTAGGTCAGAAGCAACATCCGCTTCAGTTTTTTGTTTTAATTTCCATTTTAATAAAAAATCCTTTTTCACGGAATGGTATGTAAAATATTAAACCATTTCCAAGATAAAAAAAGATTAGAAGATATTTTTCCAAAATGTAGTAATCACTAAATTTTCAAAGTCAATTTTTCAGCACCAAAAGTGTTTTCAGTCGATTGCTTGTTCTTGCCTTTCTTCTGGGAGGAGTTTATATAAAATTAAAAGAATTTTAAGCAAATTTATGTCCATCATTCTCATGAAATTGGAAAAATATTGTTGGAATTCATCGAAGAGATTTCCAAATGAGATATATGTTGTAATCTCTTGTTTTTACAGTGCCCTCACTATTCCCCAATAAAAAGTCAATTTCGAAATAAGAAAAAATTGTTGTTTAGGGTTGCAGACAACGTTCCATACATAAATTTTTTTATTTAAACTGTTTTTTTTTTTATTTTAAAGATAAAGATATGTATTAAATTTTCCGCTCCGGGCCCCCCTTAATGTTTCTTTGCCCCCCCCAGGGGGGCGCCCCCCAAATTTGGGAACGACTGCTTTAAAGCCCCTTTTTTCAGCGAAGATATCGTTAAAAATAGCATAAATATCAAGTGGGCCATATTTTTTACGTTGAAAAGTGCGAAAAAAATTTACATGGTGTTCAAATTTTTATTTTTTAGGCTTTTTTTTCCGTGGGGGTTTTTTATAGCAGTCGAAAAAAAATTTTTTTTTCTTACTTTTGTTTTTTTTGGATCTTAGACTATTAGTAAAACTCCTGGTTCACATGACCAAAAAAATATTTATTAGGGATAAGGCATTTTTTATTAATTTTTTATACGTGCAGTGTATTGCATAATTTTAAATTTGTTTTATTTATTAACAAAAACGAAAAATTTTTTTAATAAAATTTTAAAAAGGGTTATTTTTGGGGGGCTCCAAACCCAACATTTTGGATAAATTAAACACTTTTAAAATTTTTTAAATTTTTTTACCTATATAATTTCCCCCTTTTTGTGATAATAAACGCCACTGTTAAAGAATATGCTAGAGGATATTACCTTTAAACCTAACTTATTTTTACCCATTTTATTTTTTAATTTTATTTCTTTTCCACAACAATCACTTTCTGTTTAAAAAAAAATGGAACCTGATATGTAAAAAAAATTTTAATATCTGTATCTGTGACACCCCTTAGTCACAAAAAATAACTTCGGCAACACAAAATAATTTTTTTTAACAAAAAATTTGGGAAATAAAAAAGACTTTTTATATAAAAAATCTAAAATTTGGTATACTTGCATATATAAAAGAAAATAACCTATATAGAAATATTCAATCAAAAAAATTAACCCTACTTTAATTCACCAATAATTCGGCAAATGTCAAAGTTTTTCAAAACATTGAACTTTTCCGGGCCGTGTCCCTTTAGCCGCGTGTTTTCCGGATGCGAAAGAGCGTGTTGTCGTACCAAACCGTCGGCGTCAACTGGCGTCGGATGGTCGTCCAGACGCCGCTTAGGGCGTCCAGACGCAAAGACGGCGGTTTTCTGCATTCGAAAATTGGCGCTATTATTTTTTCTTACTTCACGGAACGTGGTTAGAAAGATAAGATAACAGAAAAATGGGGATTCTGCTCCTGGAAATTAGTAGATATGGATATTTTAGGGATATAGTATCATTCTTTTAAGTGGTATAAAATTTAATGGGGACGGAATAAAATTTGGATATTTCTAATGGCATTAGAAGGCGAGTTTTGGAGGGGCTTAAACCCCAGTTTATAATGTCTTTTTTACGAAAAACAGTAAGATGTTTAATTAATTTTAGGGTACTTTAAGATGATTTTATTGATATTGTCGGAAAACAGATAAAGCCAAACTGTACGTTAAGGGGGTATTCCAGTGTAAAAGACCGAATTTCGGGCGTTTTTTGACGGTCGATAAAAAAACAATTAATATTTTGGCTATCCATTTTTTTATCATTCATTTATTTATGTTCACAAAAAAATTTAAAAAATTGGACAAGGTTACACGCTGTTGAAGTAGAGGGGGAAAAAGAGCGTGTCCATCTTGACACGATTTCCTCTCTTCTGGTCGTTCGAAAAATAAAAAAATGGTAGATTCTTTATTAGCACAAATTTCATTATGGCAGGAATCAGGAAATGTTACCTAATAAGTGCACAAAGTGATATTTTTCCCCACGCCAAAGCAGTTAATAGTAATGTATTGATTCCAACGCATTGTTGTGTGCAAATTCTCCTTTTGAAATATACGAAAAACCGTTGATGTGTTGTCGGTGGCCGTAATGCTGTATACTTCCGATATAAGAACAAATACTTTCCGTCGTTGTTCTTCAGACAGGACGAAAGTACGTGATATGTTTTTGCGTCTGGAATCTTCACAACAATTAGGTTGCCTTTTCCTCGATGACGGATGTTTTCATTTTGCGAGTTCTTTTCGTTGCGGCGCTAGAGTCCGAAAATGGTCGCAATTTTTTAAAAGATATATTTTATCAGGTGCTTCATTAATAAATGTAGATATTTCTTCTTTTGAAAAATCCTTGACTTTTTGGCCAAAGCCTACATTTTTTTTCTTAAAAATGCTGCTAACTTATAAAACTTGCCGATATCTACATGTTTCTTGATCTTTAAAACACTTTTCAGCATGGAGTATTTCGACCATTATTTGGACTCATTTCTTGCTTAATTTGAGAAAATAGGCTAAAAGTACCTCCTCTTTCAAAAGTCTAACGCCTTTTTTCTTACACCTAGTTTCAAATGAATTATACTGTTTCTTGTACTTTTCTTTTGTTTTTCAAAACCTCTAATTGGGCCCAAAATTGGGGTTTTAAAACATCGTCTGGCAATTCTTCCTCCATTCTTAGAAACTTATTTTAAACTTTACCGAATTTTCTGATGCTTCGTGACATTAGAAAATGTTTGTATTGTTTTTCAGCAACAAGAAAAAAATTTTTTGATTTTTTTATTGTTTAATGGTGTCTATAAATACATGGTGCATGGAAAAATATTAAAATGATAATAAAGAAAATTGATATGGGATATTTACTAAGCGCCAAATGTATTTACTGTATATGAATATGTAGAACCCTTTTTTTAAATATTATTTCATCCAGAAGTTATTAATACATTAAAAAATCGACCATAAATACGGCAAATATGCAGAACAAAAATGCGTGCGCAAAGAGTTTCCGTGCGCAAAGTTAAACTTGGCGCACTTATTTGCGTGCGAAAAGTAAGTACTTTGCGCACGCAAGTAGAAAAATTAAAAAAAACATTTTCTTGCAAAATATCGGTTTCTTAAAAAAAGAGGTGGGTTTTTTCAGTTATTTTTTTTAACCTTTTCGAATATTTAAAAATAGTAAAAATTGAAAATTTCGATTTTTTGTTGGTTTCTGCCATGGAGAGAAAATTTATGCTAACTTTTAAGAAAATCGGTCGATTAGAACTTGAGATTTTGTGACAAACTTTTCGAACAAAGTAGTTTTAAGAAAAAACGCCTTTAAAGTTTTAACTTTTGATTCTAGCTTCATTGCATCAAAAAAAAATTATAGCTATTACTTTTAAAATAATGCTTTTTTCAAAAAATTCTTTTAAGGAAAAATGCCTAAATATCTAAACCAGTGATGGGGAAACTACGGCCCCGGGGCCTCTCCGGCCCACGAAGCGTTCAATCCCCGGGCCCCGAACTCAAAAAAAAAAAAAAAAATTAAAAGTTTATTTTCATTAGCATAGCAGTGCACAAATCGTATTATTCCGCGACAGCGGCAGCGCCGGGGAGACATAAGCAAAAAAAACCAAAATGAAACATTCTAAAAATATTATGCTGCCCCCTACCCCCTCCCCCACGTACTCCCGGACTTCCCCCCGCAGACGCTGCCACACCCACACTGCAATGTGACAGACGACAGTCGGTTTTTGTCTTACTTCAAATCGCACGTTTTTGTACCACGGGTATATTATTGCTAACGTAACTACCATATACAGTGATTTTCTGTATCGCCCCAAAGGAAGGGGTTTATTATATCTATGCATATTCTTTTTTTAATTAAATAAATAAATAAATAAATAGCTTTTTTTTTAACCCCACTTCAAAAAAAAAGTATTGGATATTGTCACATAATTTGAAAATATACATAAATATTTTAAAAATTTTTAAAATAAAAAAAAAAAAAAAATTACAGATACTTTTAAAAAAAAAACAAATAAACAAACTTAAACATACACGATTGACAAATAGAAATTTAAAACCCCTAAAAATCACTTTGGTGTGTTTGTCATAAGAAAACTAAGATACATAAAATTACAGTCTTATCATACTAACAGGTTAATAATTTGATGATTGTTTATAAATAAAATTTAAAAAAACTAAAAGTTTGGAAACCCCTCATCTATGGAGTAAAAGGATTTATCCAATAATATTCTCTTGACAAGACTTAAACTTTTGCCTTTGTTAATTTCTTTTTATTGATAGGTAGTTTATTAAACGGTTTTAATTGGTAATCCAAAAAGGACTTCTACCTACTGCTGTCAATCGTGACGAGGAATATCTAGATTACAGGTTTTCCCCAAAGGGGTTATCGCTCACTTAACTCAGGGGGGTTGGGTATGTTTTTTTAATTTTGACTGTGCATAAAAAAAGCTTTCAAGTATGAAAGAGAGGGGAAAAGTTGGGTTTTTTAAGTTGTGAGAATAGGTCTCGAAAAAAAAAAGCTCGTCTTTTAAACATCATTGTCCTAAAAATTTTTTTTTTGTTGAAAAAAAATTTTTTTTTGCTCTACAACTTTCCCCCCATACTAAGACTCCATAATTCAGGCACGATTGAACATATGCAAAGTAATAAATTTTTTAAAAGACTAATATCTATTTTAGTACGTAATTGCCATAGAACAAAACAAGATGGGGTTTTCAAGATATAGTAAACCCCTGATGGTTCCGGAAAATAGCTTGGAATCTTTAAACCCCCCCCAAAAAAATTTCGCAACGTTTGTCTGTTCGATAGTTTGACGATTTAATCTGACCAAAAAAACTTTTATTTAAATCTCAAAAATAAACAGATCTTTTTCAGTTTTACTTTCATTCAACTTTTAAGCCATTGGTATCACAGTTTTTCTAACCAAAAAAACAGTTTTTACAGGCATTTTTTAGATAACATTTCAAAAGAATTTGCAGCACATACAACTGCTGTATCATCCGCAAAAAGCGAAATATAATGGTCATCAAAACCATTCGACGCAATATCGTTAATAAAGTTAAAAAAAAAAAGGCCCAAAATAAACCCCCAAAAAAACACCACTAGATCCCCATTTTTTGGAAAAAAAAAAAAGGGGACCCCCCAAAGGGCCTTAAAAAACCTGTTGCATACGATTGCTCAGAAACTCTTTCAGCATTAAAAAGCGTTTCCACGGACACCATAGTGTCTCAATTTTTTAAGTAGTAAATCTATATTAATGACATAAAGGCCCCCCCTAAAATCAAAAAACAGACAGGCCGTATTACTTTTTTGTCGAGGTTTCTAAAATTCTATTGAAATTTTTTTAAAAATTTCATCCTGAGTTGAAAAAATCCCAAAAAAAGCCAAACTGCTGCTTACTGAAAAAATCCTTTCGTTTTAAAAGCTTTTGAGCCTAAGATAATATGCTCTCTCAAATGCCTTAGAAAATACTGAAAAAAATGCTATGCCACGATAGTTTAAATTTTTTTGTTTGCCCCTTTTTTTTTTAAATTGGTCAACTATAGTGTTTTTTAAAATACTGGGGAAAGGGGCCTTCCGAAAATGAAGTTTAATTAAAAAGTAAGGGGCGCCACTACATAGTCAATAACACTCTTAAAAAAGGGAGAAAAAATACCATCAAACCCAGATGAAGATTTCTTGGTGACATAAAGAATAATTCATACTTTTTCCCCCTGTGTAAGGAATCAAGAATAGCGGTCACAATTATTTTTGTCATTGGGTAATAATGGTAAAATGCAATGGTTTTTTTAAAATCAGATGAAACCCCTTAACAGAATCAATAAAATAATTGTTGAACGCTTCGGCGGTAAGTTTAAATCAAATTTTTACAATCATTATTATCATCAAACCATAATCATCCTTGGTATTCTTAACAAAATTTCCCCGGGAAAGGGCAGAAACCTTATTTATATTTCTTTGGTTTTTTTTTATATTCCATGCCGTACGAGATTTATTATCAGGGGTTCAAAAACAGATTATTTTGAAATTTTTTTTGGGCCAAAATTTTTTCGATTATAATGTTGTTTTTTTAAATTCTTTGTAATAACATAGCATATGCGGATCTTGAAAGTCTTCGATGCAGTTCTCCTGAGTACTCTACCCTCCTCAATGATTTGATCAGTCAACCAAGGTTTTTTTTTACTGTTTTTTTTAAAAAGAAAACCCTTTTAAAAAAAGGGAAAAAGTATTTAATATTTTCTTGGATACAATTAAAAAATAACTCGAATTTAACTTAAAAAATTTCCCTCTATCATCAAGAAAGACCAGTTGACTTTTTTCCCTTTTTTAAATTTAAAAAAAAATTTAAATTTTTTTTCGGTGAAAAAATTGCATAACAAGGGGGGCGTATTAAGTTCCGTATGAGATATTTTTAAAAAAAACTTCCTGCATAAAAAGGTCCGAAAGATCAGAATAAATGACTCGCGAGTGAAAGTGAACTGAGTGGCATTTTACAAATATATTATCAATGGTTGACTTACCTTTGTTGTAAATACGAGTAAAATCAAATATCGTTTTATGTAATCCATAAGATAAAAACATATTTTCAACTGATGCCCCGGGGTTTTTTTTACCAATTTCTTAAATTTTACATTAAAATCTCCACAGACAATAGGGTAAAAATTTCCTTCAAAGACAAAGATAATAAATCCCCGGGGGTTTAAAAGGAAAATGTCAAGATCCCCTGTGGGGGATCTATAAATAGAGTAAATTATTTAAATTTAAACCTCTAAACTTATTTCAAAAAGGGCAAAATTCAAAATGTTGCTCGATATTTAGGTTGGAAAAATTTATTATTTATTTTAAATTTTAAATTATTAAGTAAAAAAAGCAACACCCCCTCCTCTCAAATTAGTTCTATTAAAACTGCCAGCAAATTTATAAGACTGAAAATTTAAATTTAAAAAAATATTTCACCCTTTTGGTACACCAGGTTCTGTTATACAAACAACATCAGGGGGATCCAAAGTGAAGGAGCGTTAATCTATCACATTTATTTCTTAGGTTTCCCCCTATTAATATGGCAAACTGGGAAAATTCTTACTATGTTGTACTGTTACATTCTGCCCCGACCCCCCTGCGATAGACGTGGGTATAAAAAACCCACTTTTTGGAGAGCCGTCGGGCATTTGCATTCATCCCCCCACCATGAGCCGCGACTTCAGAAACCACCCCTCGCTAGTAGAGTCAGGGGCCCCCACACCAATTTTTTGTACCCCCGTTGGTAGGGTAACATTTAGACTAGATGCAATGGTTTTGGGGTTTCCCCAAGTCAAATTTTTGGGCATTTTTAAAATTCTGGCTGCTCCATACCACCCTGGCATACCCCTACGTCAGAAACTAAATTGCTTAACTTAACGGACTTAATAACTTTTTTTACTAATTTTGGAAGTACGAATAAATCTAGATAATTGCTCAAAACCCCCTTTTTTTTTTTAAAAAAGATACCTATCGTCAATTTTGTTGTTACTTAGAACTCAATTGATACATTTGCATTACACTTTTGGACAAAAATTTATTTAAATAGTTTAAAACAAAATTATAAGGTACATTTTTTTCTTACATGATTAACTTAAACAGAAGAAAAAAGGCTTTTTATCCTCCCCCAAAAATAGACTATTCAAATATTCCCTCTCAGAAAAGGAGATTGTTTTTAAAAAACTAGAAAAACAATAACGGGGTCACAGGCAGAATAACCCCTTTGTTACTTTAAAAAAAGTCATTGCTAAGTTCTTTAAGATCGGGGCCACTCTTGATCCACCCTTCAATGGCATACTGGTCACTATTAAGATATTTTCTTATAATCTGGGGGGGAGTTACGACCAGTATGATCCCCCCTAAATCAACACTTTCTTTTTTTTTTTATTAACATAAGAATCACTTACCCCCTTGTTCTTTATACAATGAAATTGTTCAAAATTGTTTATTTTTTTGGGATACAGCATTTGGTTTCTTAGCACGTTTTGGGATTAGTGATACTTGCGGTAGCGGTAAGGGGTTTCCGGTTCATTGTTTAAGGTTCTGCTGCTCAGGTAGTAATAAGTCGCACTGTATTTCTGACGTGCAGGTGTTGATGGCCATAGTTTGGTAGATACACAACTGACGCAACTCCCCAAAATCATCAGTTTTTGAAATGATTGTTTAAAAAATTTTTTTTAAAAAGGAACTTCTCTAGATTTCTCCAAAAAAAGGTTAGTTTGTGTAGCTACTGAATGTTAATAACTCTATTCACAGCAGTTCCTCCCCGTTTTTTTCCAAAAAAAAAATAGAAAGGTTTTTTTTTTCTTCTTTTTTTTCCCGGAACCCTTGGGGAAAAAAATCAATCTTATTCTTACCCCTTTTGCACTCTCGATCAAAATTTTTCATTTATACAAAGCTGATCTGCTTTTAAATTTTTTCGAAGGTCACTTATGATATCCGGGGGGAGACTCTTTGTTAGTGTTGTACCCCTTTTGAAAACAAATTTTTTTTTAACTGATATTCGGGGGAAAAAAGTTCCCCGGAGTTTTTTGACACTTTTTTGGATTTTTTTTCTGTTGGATCTCGGGGGTCTTTTTTTTAAAAAAGTTGTCCAGTATTTTCGTTTATTTGGTTAATTTCAGGGGGGAAACCATAGTATAAAAATTATAAGAATATTAATAAATTGAAATTAAATTTTATAAGCACTAAATTCTTAAACCACACATCGGCATATCGGAACACAATCCGTAAAGGAAAATTTGGGCCAAAATAGGTTGCTCTTGTTATTTGGGGTTATTCCCCAACACAAAAAAAATTTTTTTTTTCACTATTGGAGGTAGATAAACATCAATTTTTTTTTAAAAAACACTATATACAAAGGGTTTTGAAACGCCCCACAACTTTGCACAAAAAATTTAAAAATCCTGTTACATCTAAAACACGAAAATATGGTATACAGAGGTACTAGACATCACATTTTTTAGCTACGTTTCCCCCTTTTCCCCCCCATTTTTAATTTTTTTAATTTTAATTTTTCATTTTTAATTTTTTATTTTGTTGGCAAATCCAGTTACAGTTGAATGGCGCTGTGTTTAACAGACAATGACTTTGTTTTTTTACAGCAACAAAATGACGACGAAAAAACGCAAAGTTGATTCTGAATGTCGTTTTTTTTAAAGAAGAATGGTCATGGAAATATTTTTCGGGGGAATTTAAAGGGGGCAAACCAGTTTGTCTCATATGTAATGAAACAGTGGCTTTTTTTTAAAGATTTTAATTTGTCTCGACCTTCTCAAAAAAACATGCAAATGAAAAATATTCATCTATGACAGAGGCAGAGAGACATTTTTTTTTTAAAAAAGGGAAAAAAAAGAAAAGCTACGTGGACAGCAGAACATGTTTCAAGAATCCGATACTCAGAAAGCCCAACACTGGCAAGTTATGTTGTAGCTTACAAAATTCCAAAAAGAAAAAAAACATTGTCAGGGGGGGAATTTGTAAAAGATTTATGGTGGCTGTAAGCAACATTTTTGTCCAAAAAAAAAAAAAGGTTTCAATCTTTTTTTTCACGAAGAACGATAACCGATCGGATTGATGCCATCGCTGGACGGTTATTCACAGTTAAAAAAGATTGGGGTAATGAATTTCAATATTTTCCCCTCTTACCGGGGAACGAGAGCACAGACGTGAGCGATCTGCCCATTCCGGTTTTTATTCGAGGAATTGTTTAAAAAAGTTCAACGTAACCGAAAAAATTAGCATGTTTACAATCCTTGAAAGGAAAGACCATAAAATATTTGATGCTTTTTTTGGGGGGTATTTCCAAGTTTAAATTCCTTATTGACAAATTTGTAACATAACCACTGATGGACCCCCCTAATATGGGGGGGAAAAATTTGGGGCTTATGGGTATATTTTGAAAAAAAAAACCCCCCTAATAATAATGTAATATTTCTGCACTGCTTAATTCACCAGGACGTGTTGTGTAAAGCAGCACTTGATAAAACAACCAGTTTTGAGTGTGGTTGTTAAAGTTATTAACACAATACTTCCCCGAGGTTTGATATAAAAAATTTTTCCAAAATTTTTTCTAAAAGCCACTGAAAGTGTTTTTTTCTGATCTGCTTTTACCACACTAAAGTGAGATGGTTAAGCTGTGGTAATGCCTTTGAGAGAGTGTGGAATTTAAAAAAAAGAGATTCAAGACTTCCTGGTGTTGCAAGGCAAATGGGGGGGGTTTTAAAATTTATGTCTGACAAAAATTGGCTATCTGATTTTGCTTTTCCCCAAGCTTTGTCCCACCTAAAAAAATTAAACACGAAACTTCAGGGCAAAAATCAGTTCTTAGATGAGCTTTGGGGACACTTGAAGGCATTCAAACTGCATTTTAAAATTTTTTTTTGTAGTTTTGAGCTAAAAATGACCTTACTCTTTTCCCCAAAACTAAGCAGTATATCACCTGTCTCAGAAGATGACTTAAATAAGTTTGCACAACAACTTAAGAAACAAAAGACGAGTTCGATAGCAGATTTCAAAAAATTTTTAAAAACATTGAGCAGTCTTTAAATATTTTTTTTCCCCTTTTTAAGTCAACGCTGATGAAACACCCACTGACCTTCAACTTGAACTAATTTTTGAT
Source organism: Listronotus oregonensis (assembly GCA_019359885.1). NCBI lineage: Eukaryota > Metazoa > Arthropoda > Insecta > Coleoptera > Curculionidae > Listronotus > Listronotus oregonensis. The sequence goes on from JAHBCN010002726.1 coordinate 145,097, forward strand.
ACAATGCAACAGCCATTTGAAAAAACTGTTTCTTAATACCAAAAAAATTGGAATTTTATAAGTCCTTGTCTAGATCACAATACCCGAATATAGTTGCTCACGCCCAAAAAAAAAAGGCTATGTTTGGTACAAGTTATTTTTGCGAACAAACGTTTTTTACAATGAAATTAAAAAAAACAGTCTTCGTAATAGGCTTTCCGATGACCATCTTTTCTCGCTGCTAAAAAAATTTATCATCACAAATGGAGCCCCATTTTTATGAAATCATGGAGAAACACAAACAGTTCCATATGTCTCACGTACCCACAAAATCCCCCGCTCCGCAACCCCCCATCACGGCTAACAATTTTAAAAAATTTTTTTGTTTAAAAATGTCTTAATATTATTATTGTAGAAATTATTTTTGTAATATTGTGCAATAAATGATCATTGTACCTATATTTTTTTGTTTCATTATTAAAATAAAAGGGGAAATTTTAATACTTGGCCCGCCATATATTTGTTCGTAAATATTGGCACCGGGGAAGGAAAAATTTTTTCCCCCCCCCTGATCTAAACTATTGAAATATAAAAAAAAATCGATAATATCGAGTATCTAGACTAGAATACTCAATCTTTTTTTACACGCATATCTGTCAATCATATTTTTAAAGTCTTTTTTATAAATAATAATCAAAGTTCGGAAACACCTTTGTTGATCAAACAGTTGCCTCTACGATTTTCAAAATTGTTTATCTAAAAAGTGAAACATGGGACCCACACCAATGATATACTAGATGCCCCCTTGGAAAATTTCAAAAAAAAATTTATTTTTTTTTTGGAGGTTTTCCCCCCGGGGAAAAAACCCCAACTTTAAAAAAAAAACCCCTTTTTTATTTATTTTTTTTTTCAATTTGACCAAATTTAATCGTCAGATCGTAAATTTCTCAAAATTATCTTCCATGTTTTTCTAAAAACCATAGCCAGTTGAATTTTTTTTCGGTCAACAATTTTCTTAAGCAAATATTTCAGATGCCCCTAATTTCAAAGAAAATACAGATATCTATGCCAAATTTAGGATTTGACAATAAAATTTAATCAAATAAAAAAAATACAAACATGGGATTTTCTTTTAAAAGTCCGGTTTTAGGTACCATAGTGTTTCCCTTGAGGCCAAGAGCATCTGGTAGATATTTAGTGTTTCATGTCGCAAATTTTTTGAAAATTTCAGAGTTGCCACGCGGCAATTCTCGGGGGGGCATTGGGCGAAAAAAAGTTTTCAAAATTAACAGGCGGGAAGGGGGGGAAAAAGGGCCCCTCAAAAAACCCCAAAAAAAATTGGTTTTCCCTTTTTTCTGCCAAAATATGCAAATTGGAGAATTTTTTTTAAAAACAAAAAAAAAAAAATTCCCCTTTAGTCTACAAAAAAAGGGATATATATGTTTTATATATATATATATATATATATATATATATATATATATATATATATATATATATATATATATATATATATATATATATATATATATATATATATATATATATATTTTAATATTTTAAAAAATTTTTTTTTTCGAAAAGTTTTTGAGATAACGGGCCCCCAAAGCCCTTTCATTTCAGCTCCTTTACCGCTAGAATGCCGCCATCTTCATGGATTCACTTAAAGGGGGCGGACGAATTGTTCCGTTACTGGGGCAATAATATACTTTTTTTTAATCATTAAAAAGTTCATCGGAAGGGGAAAAACCCGTACCTATCATTGTATATGATTTTAAAAGTAATTTGTTTTTTAAGAAATTAAAAAAAGTACCAAAAGTTTTTTTTAAATAAAAAGTACTTAATTTTAAAAATTTTTTAAAAAAAAGGTTTTGGAAAATTTTCTTATAAAAGCCTTAGAAAGGTTCTTTTTAACCCCGAAAATTTTTTTCCCCAAACCTTTTTAATCTGTTTTTAAAAAAACCAATTTTTTATTTAATATTTTTTTTTGGCCGTTTTTCAAAAATATTTTTTAAAAAATTAAAAATTTTTTTAAATAAGGGGTTAATTTTTTTTTGAAACTTTTTCCCCTTAAATTTTGCAAATTTTCCCAGTTTTCGCAGAAAACCATTTTGGGGGTTTTGGGGGGCCCCCCCTTTTAAAAGGGGTTCTCCCAAAAAAAAGGTGTAAAAAAAATTTAAAAAAAATTTTAAAAAAGGGGTCAATAAAATTTTTGAATTTTTAAAAAATTAAGAAATTTTTACAAAAAAAGGGGGAATTATTAAAATGGTTATTTATTTTCAATTTAATAAAAAAACAAAATTTCCAAAATATTTTTTAAGAAAACCCCCAAAAGAAACCTTTGGAAAATAAACCAAAGAAATTAAGTAAAACAAAGTATTTAAAAGAAAAAACAAAGTACTTAAAGGATAAAAGTACTTGAAGAAAAACCAAAATTTACTTAAGTGCAAAAGTTTTTTAAGAAATTAAAAGTACTTCGGAACAAATTATACTTGAAAAGTTTTTTTTGTAAGAAAGTTGGGAGGGTTTTTCTCAAACAGGGTTTTCCAACAACTCCAAAAGTTTTAAAGGACTGAACCCTGAAAAGTAGGCCAGTCGAGTCGGTAAAAACTATAGTTGGGAAAACAAGTAGGGTGCTAAGTTTCCCAAATTTGGGGTCTTATGCATCCGATGTCCGAAATAATGTAAAATTTCATACGGGAAATTTAAGGGGAACAGCCATACAATGCCGTACTGGTTGAGCGCTTTGGGGCCCTTTAAAATATTATAGGAAATATTGGTTTTTCCCAAAATGGGTTTTTCCCTGTGGTTGCCAAGGGTTGGGCGTTGGAACCCCGTTGGCATCTGATACATCTGGGCAAAAGGAGGTTTTTTTTGGTCCACAGCAGGTTGGCACCCAAAAACCCCTTTTTTTGGGGTACCTTCTACTATTAGGTATCTTTTTTTTTTTATTTTTACCAGCCAGAGCACCCTTTTAATTTTCACGTTGACACAAGACCGATTTAAAGAAAAAAATTCTAATTTCAGTAATAGTTACACTTGCCTTGCTGTTGGGTCCAATTCAAATGAGCGTGTAATGCAATACAATAGAAACTGCAGGGTTGTGCGTATTTTTTGGTTTTTAAATTTTTGAAGATTATCTAAGGGGGAAAAAATTTGAGATTGGATTTTTTACTTTCAAGTACCTTTTTTTTTTTACTTGAAGTATTGATTTACTTTAAGTACTTTTTATTTACTAGAAGTACTTTCTTTACTTAAAGTATTCTTTTACTTTTTAATTACATCGTAATACTTTAAGTACTTAAATAAATACCCTTTTTTACTTGGTCAAATCAAAAAAATCCAAGTATTTTATAAAAACTAATCAATAAAAGGACAAGTACCTCCTAATAAAAAATAGGTACTTGAAGTAAAATACTTTGAAAAAAATACCAAAAAAGACTTTAAGTTTTGACAGCTCTGGTTTCCACGTCGGAATTGTGATAAACTTTTTCTCGCCCGAAAGCATCCGTAAAGACCTAAGAATTGCGCCACAAATGAAAACTATACAGACTTATTTACAGCTTTGGGTACTTTCAGGTCTTTAGTTACTGGACAAATAACCGAGATAGTTTTTATACTTTTTTTAGGAACCATGTCACAAATCGCCCCCGTTCATCCGGGTTTTTTTTCTTTTTTTCTCTTTAAAAAATATAATTTTGGCTTAAATAACAATTTACTGTAATAAATGGTGGATGCGCAGGGAAACTTTTTACACCTTTTTCTTTTTGTCAAGGTAGCGACATCTAGCTTATGTTAATGATATTGGGAGCTTCGCGTAAACTACTAGAGGCAGCCCTGCCACTCGGCTGTACGGCAGGGCTGCACTGCCGAGCAGAACAAACTTGCGAGAAAGAAGGAAAAATCGCTTATCCATTTACTCTTTCGTTCCCTTTTGTGTGTTTTGGGGGGTGTACCCCCCTGTCGTATGTCAAGTAAAATTTTTTTTCTTCGTTTAAATGGGGGACTATGGGGGGCTTCAGGCAGACAGGGATTTGGGTGCGCGAACATTTTAAAATTTTGGAATCTTGGGCTAGCTATATTTTAAAAGGGGGTTTCGCATGCGGGCATCTTTAAATGTCATCTGTCAAAAAAAAACCTGTTTTTATCTGTCAAATGTCACCTGTCATCTGTCACCTTCAAATGTCAAACGTCACCAACGCCATCTTGGATCTCTGAGTCACTATTTGGAAATGTAGGTTAGCTATATATAAAAAAAAAAAAAAAAAAAAAAAATTTTTTTTTTTTTTTTTTGTATTTTAAAATTTGTATATTAGAAAATTAAATAATTAAATTCTTAGGTTCAACATTTAGGTTTCCCCGGGTCCCCAAAGGACCACTTTAAAAAGCTTTGGAGATTTTAGGAAAAAAGTTTAAACTTTATTTTATTTTTAGGAGCTTTTTCAGTTTTTTTAAAAAGGGGTTTTCGCTTTTTAATTTATTTAATAGGGGGTTCCCCTTTTTATTCAAGGCCTTTGGGAAAACAAAAAATTGGGCGAAATTAAATAAAAAACGCTTTGTTCCGCAACATCCACTGGTGTTTTGTTTGCTGTGTATGGGCGCTTCAGGGACGGGGGAATGCGCATGCGCGAACATGACGTCACTATTTAGGAATCTTGGGCTAGCTATATTTTAAGGTATTGCGCATGCGTGTCATCTGTCAAATGTCATCTGTCAAAAGTCACCTGTCATCTGTCATCTGTCAAATGTCACCTGTCATCTGTCACCTGTCAAATGTCAAACGTCACCAACGCCATCTTGGATCTCTGACGTCACTATTTAGGAAATGTAGGTTAGCTATATATATATTAACGTACTGAGCATTAGTCATCTGATGAATTAATTAAATAATTAAAAAAAGTTCATGCAGGATTCGAACCACTTAGCGCCTCGTCCTGATTCCAACGCCTTAAACCCTGCGGCCACCGGAGCATATTAAATAGTATTGGTTAAATTGTGTATAGTAGAAGAGACGTAAATAATTAGGAATCTTAGGCTACTACTATTTTAGACTTCCCGGTCGCGGGAGGAAGGATTCTACTTTAACGCCTCTAGCGATTTTAGGCAAAAAAAAGTTCCTAACCTAACTTTATTTTTATTGTTTAGTGAGCTTTTTTCCTTTCGTTGGTAATTGTTTACAAAAGGTTTTCTGCTATTTTACTATTATATGGTTAATATTTGGTATCCCCCCTTTCGTTATTCATTGGGAATAGAATTTACGTGCCACAAAAAAAAAAATTGTGTTGTCTGAAATATAATTGGGATAAAAAAAAGGGAGAACAACCATGACCGACTGAACAAAAAGTTTTGAATTTGTCAAAAGGTCGGTCATGGTTACGAAGCAAAGGGTTTTTTATTTTCCCAATTATTTTTCAAGGGAAAAATCGGAAACGTTTTTTTCGATCGATTCTTCTAATGTCCGCTAGGTGTGCTACAGTAGGAATCCTTCCTCCCCGCCCCGGAAGTCTATTTTAGAGCACTTTGTTTTAAAAAAAAAAAAAAAAGGCGGCTGTCAGTAAATGTCAAACCAACATGTGGGGCCCGTGTTTAATCAAGGCCTGGGACTTAAGAGCAGAACATTATAAACAGACGCTGCGGACGTCATTGGTGTCTTGTGGTTGCATAATTTATTTAGGAATCTTAGTCTAACTATATTTTAAGATATTACGCAAGTGTCACTTGTCAAATTCATGTATTAATCAACGCTCCGGTGTAAGGTTAACGAATTATTCTGTATTTGTAGCAGTATATAATAGATAGCGTTAGGTAGGTACACCCCGATGATGATGATGATGTTGGTTAAATATGGAAACGTTGTATTATAAAGCATTTGTTATTGTTAAATAATTAAATATAAAGGCTATGTAGGGGCTCGAACCAGGAAAATATGGCGGTTGGCAAATTATTCCGTATACGTATAGTGCTAGATAGTTAAAACCCCGATGATGATGATGGTTAAATATGGAAAACGTGGGTTTTAAAAAGCAAGGGTTTTTGTAGAAAACTAAACAACCTAGTGATCCTGATGATCTTGGCGGTCCTGAACAACCTGATCCTGGCGAACCTGGTGATCCTGAGCCTGGTACGGGTTTGAGTGGCTCCAGTTGTTCGGGGTAGCAGAGGTACAAGTGGTTCCAGTTGTTCAGTTGGAGCTGTTATAAAGGTTTACTGAGGTTCAACAGGTCTGTACTCTATAACGTCATAGATCATACTGAGCTTTGATGTGAGTATTAGGATAATATATAGGTGTCGAATTTATTTCGATATCTTCCTTTATTAATTTCACTATCTTTAACAATCACCAAGAAACCATACTTGTCTTTCCAACAGTCAGAACAAATAAGTTTAAACTTATCGAAGTCCATGTCTGTGTTTACATGATCATCGTAAATATGTTTTAAGTTTGTATCGTCTTGCTTAATAAAATAAGCATATTAGTATTGTCAGACCCAAATTTTGGGTATTTTTAATATGTCGACATAATTTTTTCGATATTTCCCCCCACACACATTATGAAAAATAATATGGTTAAATAATATTTGAAAAGGTGCATAGATGAGGTTTCTCAACTAAAACGTAATTGTTATCAAAATTTATAAGTTTGAAATGGGGGATTTTTTTTAAAAAAATTTAAATAAGCCTTTTTAACTAGGTAAAATAAGCAACAAGGATTCGTTTAAAAAATATATGTCCAAAAGTAGTACATGGGGAAAAAGGATTGCCGATCTTGGTTGAATAACGACAGAAACCACGAGAAGGTGTCGGCTTTCTTCTGTCGGGAAGGAAGGGAAAAGGATGTGGAGCAAGGGGAAGGATTGATGTACCAGCTAAGTCAACGTTGTTTATCTATGTTCGTAAACAATGTTTGTAGCGCTTATTGGTCAAGCACTGATATTTAAAAAAGTAGTTTCAAGACGATTATACACAGTTTCCTACAGTTAAGCAGGAGGTATAATTCTTATCTTGAAAAAAGCGTTTATACACAGTTTCCTACAGCTAAGCAGGAGGTATAATTCTTACTTTTAGGAGGGGACACACAGATTCCTAAAGTTAATTAGGAGATGTCCTTCTTACCCACTACTACTACTATTCCTTTTACTGATACATTATATTTAAAAGTTAAGGTACCGAATTTTCTATCACAAATCAGGAGGGGTAGGTTACTAAGAATTAAATACTGGGATACTACATATTAAAAAGTTTTAGAACTACTACTACTACTACTCGCAAGTTTTGGGTCTTTTATAACCATAAGGCACAGAATCAAAATTTTCGATACGTTTTCTTTTACAAAAATTCGTTCTAAAGACTTTAGTTACTGGTCTGGTAACAACTTCGTGGAGGCGAGTCCGTAAAATATTGTTAGTTGTTATGTATTCCTCGGGCGCTTCGTTAAGGACCATATCCCTTAATTTCTCAAAGTTAACCTGTTTTTGGGTATGATAATTTAGGGTAATACCCTTGGCCTTAATTATATCTAAATGTTTGTCTTTATCGGTAGAGTATACCCTATATGCATATAATTTAGGTCCTCCAGACACAAAATGGGTTATAAAACTACCTTCTCCGTAGTCAGCTAGCTCGTCTGTCATTTCGCCTAAAAACGTACCGATAGGGACCTCGTACTGACCCGGTCGTGAAACATAAATGACAGAATCAGTATCGTGGTACAATACTCTATCATCTAACTTTTCCAAATAAGAATATAGTTTTAATCGAGCTTGTGCAGTAGTAAAGGCAGCCAACACAACATTAACCGTAGGGAGCGGGTTATATGCTTCGTGTTTATATGTCCAGTTTACTAACATTACTTCTTCATTGACAGGGTGAATAGCATTTACCTCTATAGAGGGTTTCGATAAAAGATCAAAGAATTCACCCGTGCCTGTTACTATAGATGTCTTATCCTGGTTTTCACGCTGGCCCAATTTTCCCCAAAAGCTAGTAATGACAGATTTACCTATTTGTCTACAACCAGGATTCAACTCGATCTCATCGAAGCATAATTGTACCCCCTCTCTATTGAAATATTCCTCTATATATTTATGTTTATCTTCCTCTGACTGACAGGGCCACCCAGATGCTTGTTGTTTTATTTTCAAAAAATTAGAAATATATTTCGAAAACAACCCACCAGTTTTTGACACCGGATCGTATTGTTCGACCGTATATTTCCAAGTTTCGAAAATTTCAACAAGTTTATACCCCTTTTCTAATGCCTTCACCACTTCATCTATAACCCAGGTACCTGATAAAGCTCTTTCTTCGTCAGAGTGTAAACACTCCTCTGAAGAATAGTCTTTACAACAGGCAAAACAAAGAGGGAATAATAATTTATTATCATGTTTTATAGGTAATACCGGGTGATAGAGATTGGTAGGTGGAAGAATTTTACATTTAATTAGACCGTCTGTTTCATTCAAGTCTAATTTTGCGCATTCTTCTCCAACAAGGACCTCTGGATGACCGATAGGGTATTTGCCATATTTATTTACCCAAGGATATAGAGAACAGACGTCAGCGTAACAAATTTTCTCCCCCTCTTTGCATGAATAATATAATTTTGTTGCGTCTGTACGGCCTCCGTAGAAGGCATCTCTAGGTTCCAGCGGTATTAAATTTAAGCTGTCAGAATCTATTGGGTTTTCTGCTATTTGACGTCTGAAATCACATTCCCACATTTCTATAACGGTATAGCCCAAACTTCTCAATCTTTCTGTTTTATATAAAGTTGATTCATATCGGGACTCTGCCGTTGACGAGGGATCGTCGTATAAAGAGTCATTTCTACCAAACTTTATACATCTTGGACATCCGTGATAGTAACAGCCGTGAAATTCAAAAACCTCATTTGTTTCAGGACAAAAACCATCCACCTTAACGCCACACACGACTGCCTCTCGCCCTCTAAATGCCTGTTCTAATTTTACCCCTCTACATTTTTCCTCCCACAACAGCCACTGTGTTGCAATCTTTGACTGGTTATCTCTACACCTGTAACCGTTCTTAGGAACGAGTCCTACAGTATCAGGTTTAAGATAATTTCGTCTAAAAATCTTGTTGCAAGCACCCGGTAAGGTAATAGCTTCTGTAAAAGGATCTACACCTCCTTCTTTTAACATTAATTCTCTAAATTTAAGGCACGCTTGGGAAAGTATGTCGACGTCTGATATGCAGTAAGAAACAATTTCTGTTTTAAAATCAAATACGTAGCCTTCATTTGTTAGTTTTGTGTGCCACGCTATTAGTTCGCTTTTAGCATCTTTGCCTTCGTCAAGGGTCGGAGTGTATTTCAGACTCTCTGGGTCGTAATACTTAAGGGGTGGTAATGGACCAACATAATCCCAATTTTCTTTCTTATTAAACAGGTGGGGAAAATATCCTTTCTTAATATTTTTTAAGCCGAAAGCCTTGGGTAGTTTGGCTAGTGGCATGGGGAAATAGTTAAGAGAATCGATAAAAGCTACGTTATCTACTTGCATTAAAAGCAGTTTTGTACCTCTAGTAATTAGTTCTGGTTTAACCTTTGTGTTTGTTAAAATATAATTTAACATGAACTGGTTATCGTAGAGGCCTCCAGCGTGTCCTATTACAACTATTTTCTTAAACTGTTTTCTTTGGTTCATTATGTACTCCATAAACCGGTTTACGGGGTCTATTTTTAAAACTTGTTGACGTAAACCACAATCACATAACCATATGTCTGTACCGATACATTTTTCACAATGTTGCTGGTAAACACATAGGTTAGGTTTATGGAGCAGAGAGCCGTCAGACATAGGGGTTTCCTGTGTACATTCCAGGTCGTAAAATACAAACAGGGTTCCCGCCATAGTAGGTTTACGAGTATCTACTGGCATAAAACAGTCGTGTGGCGAAGGTACATGTTTATTACATACTTTGCAAAGTATCTCTCCACAAGTATGTTGACGTTTTTGTTGAAATGTTTTTAAACAGGTCTTACAAACAGCTATCCTGCTACATACATCGTGTAACTTATGGTTATTGAAACACCCTTGTCCTCTAAACCACCTGTTACAACTGTCACATAAAATTTTCTCTTCTACAGAGCAAGGGGGAGATTGCTCACAACCAGGGCATTTTTCTGTGCACTTATGATCCTGTTTATTGTTATACGGTACATGGCACGATTCACAATAATAACTACAAACAAATGCAGCTGTCAATGACGTAATAACATTATAGTGTTTGTCGTGGTAAAGCAGATTAATTTTCTTTGGCCCACCAACCCCTTTATATATAACACTCCGACCCTTCGTGTCGTAATCATAAACAGTTATTGAGTAATCATTTAAATATTCTTGAATTTTTCAAGTTCAGGTATTCCACCACCCTCCTCGGACAAATTCACCCCAGCCAGACTCAATAATTCACGTGCCTTCTCTAACTGTACGCTCTCAACTTTGCGTATTCTAATTTTATTGGAGTCATTGTCAGCATATGCCTTAGCTACCACAAGAGCTCGAGGTAAACATAAGTTGTCCTTGTTTTTAATAATTACGATGCCCTTTCTTTTAATACATTCCTCATCAAAAGTATTGTATTTATTTACTCTTTTTCCAGTACCTTTAGGCAATTTGACAGACGTAGCGCTGATACAGAAGGTTTCAGTGTCTAGCCCTGAGGAATTTGACTGGTAAACAGAAGCAACCATGTCCCAAATATCTTCAAATGTTACAGCAGAAGCCTCCTTAAAAGGTATCCACCCGTCACCACGACTAAACTCTTTCGAACAAAATGTAAAACCAAGTTTATCGTTTGGTTCTACCCCTTCTGCCGCCTTTGCGACGATCTCTTTAAGACCGTCTCTTACCCAAGCTAAAGGGTCAGCATCGGAAGGAGCCGGTGTAATTTTAAAATTTATGGTACGCCGCGTAAAAATAAATTTACTTACCTTGCGAGTAGTAACTTTCGTGATTAAAAACTTTTCCATTTTGAAAACACAAGAGAGCACAAGAGAGCACAAGCACGTCTGAACAGTTTGGCTGTCAATAGAAGAATGACTGATGCGTTGCGGATCACTTCTATTTATAACCTTGGTGTGCTGAAAAAATAGAGCGCGTTCAGAAATTATGAAAAAGGGTACGTTCAGAAATTATTATACTCACCACTGCTGATTGGGTAAAAAATATTGGGGGCTGGTAAAATGGCGAACTCTGATTGGTTAAAAATATCGGGATTATGATGGAGAACGCTGATTGGCTAAAAATAATTTACAATCTAAAAAATATCCAAGGGTCAATGTGTCTGGCTACAAAAAAATAAAATTCTTACCAAAAATGTTGATTGGTTAAAATGATTGATAGGGTTCTTCTATACACCTGTAACAAAAAAAACATAGCATCGTAAGCTGGATTCACCAACTATAAAGCCAGAGGCTGAGTTGTTTTTAACTTAGTCGACAATCAGAGAGCGTACAGACAACAACAACGGTTGAGGTTATGGCTGAGCACTGTGAAATAATTAAGGAAACGGCTACGTCAAGCATTAAGCTAGTGAGAAGTGCTTTCAAGAAGCGGATTGTTGACTATCAACTAACTTCGAAATATATCGATGTTGGGGAGTATTTCGAAGACCTGAAATGGAATGTTATAACTCTTTTAAAAGATTTACTTCAGGAGTGTACTTACTTAAAAGTTTATATGAACCTTTATGGTTTTTACTTATTACAAGTAGCCGAAATTAAAGACATTAAATCGTTCAGCTCAGAGTATGTAGAGGTATGGCATTCGAGCAACCTAGAAGAAATATTTAATGATTTCCAATCTATACTACTCAATAAGTCTAATGAGGAAACAGAAGGTGGCTGGACATTAGACAGAATATTATATCTCGAGCTTCAAGTTTGTAAGTTGGGAGGTGCAGCAGCAGCTGCCAAGAATTGACAACCGAAAAAGTGTTGCGGAAGAAGTATTTAATATGTAAATTTAGTATAAGTATTGTATGACAAATATTGTTAATAAATGAAGAAATACCGCCTCTTTGTATGTGCGTTTTAGTTAAGCATGATGTAACCGTTAAAGACATTCAGTCTATTTAATAGAGTCATTTTTTTTTCGTAACACTTTGTATACCCCGTAATTATTTACACATCTTATTTGTCAATCTTTACTTGCTAGTTTTAAAATTAAAGAAGCTAACACTCTGTATATGACCTATAAACCTTACTAACAACTTATTTATTAACCTTTGTTTATAAGTCTAGAAGTTGGTAGAATAAAAAAAAGAATTATTAAAAACGGATAATAAAAAAGGGCATTATATCAAATACAACATCTTAAGTTATACTAAAAAAAAGATTCAATCAGATAAGAAAGGTTGATAAGTTGCGGACCACTTCTATTTATAACTTTTCTGCTCTTTCTAACAAGAAAAATAAATACTCGATTCTGATTGGTTAAAATATGATTGGTTAAAATAAATACTTGATTCTGATCGGCTAAAATAACGTATATACCTATCAATTTTTGAATTTTAATAAGGCCACTTCAGGGTTTAAAAGCTCTATCCGTTCGACATCAGATACTGTAATATGTGGTAGCCTCCAAACAATCTTATCAATAGTAACTACAAATCAGCCCTGTATTTTAAATAACAGCCCTGTTGTTGCCCTGTTTGACATTTGACAGATGACAGGTGACATTTGACAGATGACAGGTGACTTTTGACAGATGACATTTGACAGATGACACGCATGCGCAATACCTTAAAATATAGCTAGCCCAAGATTCCTAAATAGTGACGTCATGTTCGCGCATGCGCAGTACCCTGTCTGCCTGAAGCGCCCCATAGTCTACTTTGATACCCCGTAATCTGCCGTAATTATTTACACATCTTATTGGTCAATCTTTACTTGCTAGTTTTAAAATTTAAAAGGGCTAACACTCTGTATATGACCTATAAACCTTACTAACAACTATTTATTAACCTTTGTTTATAAGTCTAGAAGTTGGTAGAATAAAAAAAAAGAAAAAAAAAAAAAAAAAAAAAAAAAAAAAAAAAAAATTAATTTAAAACCCTTTTTAAAAAAAAATAAATACCTTTCTATTTTAAAAAGTTTTTAAAAAAAAATTGATTTTCGGAAAATCTATTTATAATTTTCCCTACTTTTAAAAAGAAAAAAATTTTTGGTATGTTTTAAAATTTTTATTTCGAAAGTACATTTTTCAACATCATCGTGTACGTCCTATGAAAAATGGATCTTGAAAAACACATTTTATAAATTGAGCTTTTTAATTTTAAAGAATTGGTTTTGGCAAACCGCATCTTTTTAAAGGCACATCAGCTGATTGTCAATATGCTAATTTGTTTTTGTCATCTATCAACCATAGTAAACAAGAATTATCAAAAACACGACAAACATTGATAATTCTTAATATAGTTATTAATTTTTAAGTAGTAAAAACGATGTGACATTTAACAAAATGTGCTATGAACAATGCTTAGAGTGCTTCTCTCGGTGGAAACTATGGATTCGCCCCCTTTTTATAACCGCGTATGCTTTAGCGGCCCTAGTTTTTGTTCCGCTTTTTTTAGTAAAATCTCTTGAAGATGGCTTTAACAGGCATGATCAAGAGGTACTTATAGGCGGTATTTTTGTTCTAGTCGCTATTCCCATATCTTTATGGGAAATTATTCAGCATGTTATTCATTATACACAACCAAAGTTACAGAAACACATTATTAGGTAAGTGTTGTAAAAATCGCACATCCACTTAAATAGTGTTGTAAACCAAAAAAGTAAAGTATCGAAAAAAGGCGTTTGAAATTAGTTCTAACACTTTTTGTGTTTTAGTTCAAAAATCATCAAAATAAGTATTAGAGCAATTTTTAGAGGTTTTTGAAGTTCTACAAAGTAGCATATTATGGGTGGTGGGGTCCACCACGTTTCTCAATTTTTATGAGTTATGGCACAGTTTGTCCGGGGGTGTGAAATTTACTTGATAATTTTTATTTTAAATTTTTTCTTTACTTACGTCAATAAATGCCTTAACTTCAGCATTTTTTATATATAAATATCTACAGTAGAATAATAAAAGTACTTATCAAAAATTAGAGTGCTTAGAGCATTATGCGTGATTTTGCACAACTCCTAGGAGATATCTTAATCAACTTAATAATTCCATGCCTTTTTTTTGCAGAATATTATGGATGGTTCCTATATATGCACTAAATGCAGTAAGTACATGTACAAATTAACAATCCTTTTTGTGTAATATAGTTGATTATTTTTTAGTGGTTAGGTCTTACTTACCCAACCGCTGCAGTATATGTAGACAGTGCAAGAGAATGTTACGAAGCCTATGTAATTTACAATTTTATGAAATATCTCTTAAATTACTTAAATATGGAAATGGATTTGGAAGCAAGTTTAGAGTTAAAACCTCAAGTCCATCACATATTTCCTTTATGTTGTTTGCCTGACTGGGAGATGGGAAGGTAATGCCAAGAGTATTCTTATGTATTATGTAAAACATGTAATTTTTTAAAAAATATTTAAGTTAGAAGTAAAAAAAACAATAATATTATTATAAAAAAAACATACTGAATTTATGCTACATTGACCATGTACTAGGGATGCGCGATGTTCATCGATGGTCTAAAAACATCGATGGTTGGTTGATTGATGATAAAAGTTTTGCCAAAAATTTCCCCGGGTATCGAAAACATCGATGATAACATCGATGTTCCCTTTTTAAAATAAAAAATTTATGGGAAAAAAAAAATAACAATTTTTAAAAAAACAAATAACCCTAAGGAATATACTAAAAATTTTTATGATGTTTTTTTTTTGGTTTTTTCCCGTTTATTTATAAATAAATAATAATTAAATGTTATAAAGTTTAAAGGGGCCCTTTTTAAAAAAGTAAAATTTTAAACATATTTTAAAAAAACTTTTTAAAAAAAAAGGGGAATCGGGGACTTTATTTACCCCATCCAAAACCCAAATTTTTTTTATAAAAACTAAGCCCATATTATTAAATTAATATTATTACCCCAAAATTAAAAAAATTAAAATTTATTGAATTATATTTATTTAATAAATTAATAAATTAATTTTTTTATTATTTTTAAAAGACAAAATAAGTAGCCACCCCTGAAAAAAAAATCTTTTTAATTCCCCGGAGCCGAGTCGCCCCCCGCTAAAAGATCATAGTGTCGCGGCTCTTTTGGCGGCGCCTTAGTTGGGGCGGTACGCCATGGATGCAAATAACCCCTAATAGCCAAAATGAACGAACCATCCATCGTCCATCGATGGTGTATTTCGAAAAAATTTCCATCGATGGTCAGGTTTCGATGTTGATATGATGTTTAAAACCCCTTTTGGGGTTTTTTTTACCCCACCATGTATTTAAATATTTTTTTTCCCTTTTAAGTGTAATGGTGTTTCTAGTAACATATTAAATTTTTTAAAATCATAAAAATTAAAATTTTTCTAATTCACTGAGAATATTTTTTTAAAAAAAAAAAAAAATTATTCTTTTCTATTTTCAGAGAGTTTGTCCATATTTGCAAACAGGGGAAATTTTCAATCCTTAAAAAAGACCATTAACGACTGCATTTCTTTTAAAGTAAAAAAATTTTGAATTAAAACTTTTTAAAATCCCCCTTTTTTTTTTAAACCCCAGGCAAAAATATAAAAAGTCAGGAGGGGGGTTTTTCCCTTTTTGGGTGTTTGGCAATACTGGCAAAACGAAAAGGGGGGATAAAAAGGGGGATAAATAAAAAATTTTAAATTTAGTTCCTATTTATTCATGTTTTTTTAAATGTTTTTTCTTTATAAGAAATTATTGTGTATAAAAATTACATCCATTTGTAAATTTTGTTTTTTAAAAAACATTTGCAAAGTTTTAAATTTTATAAAATTTTCATTTTAAAAGGAAAGTCGTTTTTTTCCTATCTTATAGCAGTAAATAACCTGTCTCAGTTCGTCGCAATGTACTGTCTAGTCCTTTTCTAAAAAACCTCGGGCAGAACTGCAGCCAAAAAAACCCCCCCAAAAATTTTTTTATGTATTAAGGCAGTGGTATTTTTTTTTTTTTGTAAGTATTATTTTTCAAAAATAAGTTTTATGCGTTTTTTTTTAAACTATTTCATAAACTTATCTTTTAGCCAAGGTGTGTTTACCCTTTTTTTATACACTGGCCCTTAAGCCCTTGGAACCAGACACAGATGGATTGTCATTTTTTTCCAAAATTTAATTGGGTTAATACCCCTCTTGAATCTTGTAGCAGACAGGCCCAAAATTTTAAGAAAGTAAAAGATTTTTTTCCCTTTGGATTTCCTAATATGTTTGAGATGTGTCTAGCGGCCATAGCGCATCATTATAGCTTTTCATACCAACCCACGCCCCGGGCCCGATACAAGGCCCCCCACTTGTTTTTAGCGCCTTTAGCTATTGGGGGATATCAGGGGGTTTTAGGATATTCAAAAAAATATTGGAATCGTTAGTAAGTACAAAGGTTACAAATTTCGGAATTTTTTTAAAATCACTGTTTACTGTAATACTAGGGGTTTTCAAACTTAGTGGTCTTGCTTTTTTAAGTATCATGGCCATTTAAAAAAAAAAATTTAAAATCTTAGATCATTCAGCTTAACAACCCAAATTTTTCTACAAAGACCTTTTTTGGGGGGAAAAAAACAAGGTGTGTAATTGCGCATATTTGCTGATTAAGCGAGAGGAAAAAAACAAACGGGGTTTTTTTAAACGATTTTCGGGGGGTTGCTCAGGTTTTTGGTTCACATTTCATTTCTAAATCCCTTTTTTAAGATTGTTTAGTGTCTAGTCAATAAATATTTCACATTAAAAACATATTCATATGTACATATATTAAAAATAGAAAGATTGAAATTCATTTCGACCTAATATTCTTAACACTCTGTAGATGTTAAAAAATGCAAATAGAAGGCATGCTTCCTAACTAAATACAACAAAAAAAATTTTTTAACATTATTTTTTTTGAATGATATAATCTTTAATTAACATAAATGACAAGTTTTTTTATCCCCAATTTTGTAATATGTGAGTATATACAGGGTGAAAAAAAAATGATGCTCACGATTTTAATGAGCAAGTGGAGCTCAAAAAATAAAAAAAATCAAAAACACATTGGTTAAGAATCGTTTTCAGAATAGGGCTTTTCAAAGTTAAAAAATTTGGCAACACCGCGCCGGCTTCGCCCCGCGGTCGAATGTCGAACTTTTTTTTTAGAGTTGCCGCGGACGCGAGTCGAGACGTCTCCCGTCTCTCTCTCCCCCAACCTTTTGTTGTCTCGGGAGCATTTTATCTCGAATTTCGGACGAGACGGGCGGAAAAAAACCTTCGAGACAAGTCGAGACGAGACGAGACAACTTTCCCAAAAATTTTAATGACTTAAAACTTCAGTGAACTAACTGTAATAAATTTTAAACAAAAAATTTCTAGTTTTTAAGTTAGTTCAAACTTGACAGCAGTTGGATCTTAAAAATAAGTTTTTATAAATATAGGTAAAAAAGCACGTTTCAGAAATAATTTAATAAAAGAAAAAAAATGAATTGCTTTAAAATGTATATCACCCTGTGGTTTTATTATTTTTTAATAATAAAAAATTTTTATTTTATGTACATATTTTCCCATAAAGAAATAATATTAGGAAAAATTAGCAAATACAACGTGGTTTGTGGACTGTTTGTTAAATTAATATTTAATTTTTAGTTAATAAATTTTATCTACGTTTTGATTTGAAATATTCCCCCCAAATACCGCTTTGTTCTTTAAAATTAACCAGATTTTTTTATAGTTGGATCTTTTTTAAAAAAGAAAATTCGGTTTTTGAAAAAAAAAAAAAAGTAGCAAAAAGATTTAATTTTTATTGTCGGTCGCTTTTTTTTTTATGTTCTATTAAAAGAACGTGGGGAAGCGGCACATTAAAAAAAAGCAAAGGCTGCCGCAGTTAAACCAAATCTTTTTGCTACTTTTTATGTTTTTTTTTTTTAAAAAGAGCACCGTTTTCAAAAAAGACCCAACATTTTTGCGTGTTTTTTTAAAAAAATTTCACTCCCCCTCGGACGAAAAATTTAAAAACCGCTATAAAAAAAAATTTTATCAAAAATTTTAAGCACTCGGGGATTACCCCCATAAAACAACTTAAAATACAACTATTTTGTCTTTTTTTTTTTTTAAAATTTAATTTTGCTTTGCTTTCAAGAAAAAAAAAAAATCTTTTCTTTTTTTATACCCTTTTGAAAAGTAGGGTTTTCTTTTCTCAAAAAACTCAAATAGGAAAATTCTATTTTAAGTTGTTTTATCAAAATAATTTTTCAAAAAATATGTACAATAAAAACTTTTTTTAAGTTTAGGCCCCTCGTATTTCCTTTAAAAACGATGCATATCCGGCTTATGTTTATAGAGACTTTTTTGCAAGATCTAACTGCTTTAAAGATTTTAAAACACCTTGTATAATTTGAAAAATTTCTAGACAACTTTTTTCCTGTGTTTTGTAAAGAGTTTATGACTTATGTTCCATTATGATCTTTTAGATTTTTTTCTATTTTGTGGACATTTTTATGTCACTTATATGTTCTATATTTTAATTTTAAATAAAAAAAAAAAAATTTTAGGTTCTTTATTTTATTCCTAGTTATATTATGGGGTTTAAAGTCTGAAATCACCAATTTTTTTTGAAAACTACATAATTTTAAGAAAAGCTCAATCCTCCTTTTATTTTACAAGGCGTTTATAAAAATATAAGCATTTTCGGGTGTTCCCAAAAAAAGATACATTTTTAAAAGGGACAGCCCGTATTTTTAAGTTTTTGTTTTTCGGTTTTTTTAAAAAATTTTTTTTTAGGTGCCTATGCAGAGGGTTATTTTTGCATGTTTTCCTATTAGTTGAGGATATGCCGCTATTATGTTTTAAAAGTTTTAATTTAAACTGCATCTTTCTTAAAATACATACCAGTTCGCAGCAGATTTTGCAATTAGTTTTAGGTCATAGTGTACAGGGTGAGTCAACGATGGCGAGGGAATAATTTAGTGCCTTGAATATAATATTTGTAGATAATGTGCTTATGTACGTATTAGGTATATGGTTAAATAGTATGTTAAATTTTAACGATATTTTGAATTAGACAGGGGCCCTCCATAAAGTAAGGTGCTACAAAAGTATTTTTTTTTTAATTTAAAAAGAATACCCCTACCTACTTATATTTTTACAGTTTTGGGGTTTTACTTATTTAATTCTAGAAAAATTTTATTTTATATTCTATACCCAGAAAATTACATAGGTATAAGAATATTGCCATTTAGGATAGTTTGGGTATACTTAATTATTATGGAAAAAGTTAAAAATTGGTAAAAAAAATTAGAATGAACATTTCTAGAATTAAACATTAAATTAATAATGTAATGATAAAATATTTTGTTCCATTTAAAAAAAAGTCTTTTTATCACCACCTTGTGGGGGGAGACATAAAAATAAGTTTAAAAAAAATGTAACATGTACCTAAAAAAAAAAAAACGACGGGTCCAAGCATTTTTTAAACTTTCGAACTAATTTTTATTGAAATTATCCTATACATTACTAATGCACTATATATTGAAATTAATTTAATTGAAATAAACCAAAACAACTCGAGACAAACGAGACAAAAGAGACGAGACAGAAATGTTTGTCTCGTCTCGTCTCGACCCTTTTTTCGTTTGTCTCGAAATATTATCTGAAAAATTTTGAGACGAGACGAACAAGGCTTTATCTCGTCTCGTCTCGTCCCGGGGGGCTCTAGTTTTTTTAAGGTTTTATTTATTTACACTTTTTTGAAGAGAGTTTTTTTTTTTGAATTTATTTTAATATTTAATTTGAAATTAAATTTGGGAAAACACAATAAATTGTTTTTTTGGGTTTTATTTATAACTAAAAAAAAAATTTTACTTACTACAAAATTAGGCTGAATATTCATTGAAGAACACAGTTATTATGTTTTTTAAAAAGCACTTTTTTTTTTTGATTTCTCGGTTGCACAC